>CATIWR010219660.1:0-93079 GCA_949677035.1 Omphalea diandra
TGGGTTTTTTTTTTTTTTTTTTTTTTTTTTTTTTATTTGGTTTTTTTAAAAATATTTAAAAATATTGTTTTTTATATTTATTTAAATTTAAAAAAAAATAAAAAAAAAAATTTTGTAAAAAAAATTAAAAAACCTAAAAAAAAAAAAAAAAAAAAAAAAAAAAAAAACCCAAAAGACATCAACTACAACTTCGAAAATAGATTCGAAAGTGAAGAGAAACATCAGAACAAAGAAGCAATAGCTAATTAAGCATCAACGAGATAGTCATATGAGAGGTTGAGACTATAACCAAAGCTATCAACAAAGCTTGTTGCAAACAAGAACGTCAAAATATACTCCAAATTTTATTACTAATTGTGGAATTGTAGTAACAGTGGAGCACATTGTGGAGAGTGTTAATGGCAACTAGAGAATTAGTGATACCAATGGACAACTACAGTTTTGTTTAGGCAAATGTTTTTAAAATCCAACTTGTCAGTGAATTGAATTGATCAGTTCACTAATTCTTGATTCAATTAGATTGATTAATTTAACTGATTTGATTTAGTTAATTTAATAATAAATTAAATTTAAAATATATTTTTAGAATAATTTTAAAATTTTAAAATATTAAAAATATATAAACATAGTTATAATAATTAAAAATATTAAAAATCAGTTTAAATTGAATCGAAACGTTCAGTAATACAATTATTAATTATACCAATATGACCAATTAGTTTGATCCGATTTTCAAAAATTTTTTTTTTTTTTTTTGAGAATGATTTTCAAAACATTGGTTTAGGTACCATTTAACCACAAAAGTCTAGACTAATATGCTCCAAAAATAAGGTTATATTATAATATTTTCTTTTGGCTAATCCTTTACCTTCCAATGAATGAAAATGTTAAAACAAATACTTTTTACTTAATGCAAATGAGAACTTTTTAATTGGTTGGATATCCATGAAGAGGAGAATTTTTTACATAACGAATGAATGGATGCATCTTATAACTGTCGCTTTGATAGGACCACACAATCTGATATAAAGAAGAAATTTCCACAAACTGGTGAGAAATCACACACGAATAAATTGACAACTTTCATCAGTGTACAAATTGCAATTCTTTATTTTTAATTTTCATAAAAGAGATTTCTCAATTAACTGTAATTGTTAAATAAAAATATTTTGTGCAATTGCGTTTGTCAGGGCTACACATTTTTCATCATTGAATTGTGTAGGTCCTATCATGGAATATGTTTTTCATGTAGGACCTTTCTAATTTAATAATTGAAAATCTGCAATTATGATGGAGGCTAGCATTTTTCAATATAAAATTTAATAGAGTTGATTTAACGGATGCCTTTCGATCATTCCAAGGCCGACTGAGTCTTGGTCTTTGTTTATTAGGATTACCTAGATAACAAGAAATCCTCTCCGTCCGTCTTCTCCGCTCTGTCCCGGGCTCCCCTCCGCTCCTTTCCCTGTCATAAAACGGCAAAATACAATTAGTACCAGATAAAGTATCTATATAGTTTTGGTCTTATTCTCTCAAGGCAGAGATTCCTTAGTATCTAGTGATGGTAAATCACTCTGGTTGGAATTATTTTGGATTGAGCCATTTTTAGATCGTTCAAATTTCAGATCACTCATTGAATTTATATATAAAAATGATCTTAAATTAGATTTTGGATTTATAAAGGTAATAATTTTTTACATGATTTGAATCCACTTAAAAAAATAGTGATCTGAATTTGAATCCAAACAAATCTAAAATGATATAAAAATTTTTAGGCCAGTTAAGTCACAATTGACTCAAATGGCTCAATCTAATGATATGATCCAATTGACCCATAATAACATAAAGAGAAAAAAAAAGATAAATTTTACGATTAGATATATGTAAAATAAAATAATTAAAATAAAAAGAAAGAACTTTTTAAATAATTAGATTATTTAATTAATTTCAAATTTAAAATATAGTGATATTTTTGCATTTTTAACAAACCTACTTTTATTTTTACTATGAATTTTTATGTGCCTAAATTATAATTTTTTATTTATTGTGATAAGTTATTTGGTAAGAATAAAAGTTATTTATTGTGATAAAAGAATTTTTCATAATTTCTTAAATAATTTATTATAGTGATAAAAATATCATTACGATAATATTTATTTTTTATTATATGTAATTTGATCGATACTAGAAATTTCGCGCCAAGATATTATAATAAAATATTATGAGAAAAATGTACATATCATAATTTATCTTATATACTTATTTATTATGATAAAAAATTCTTGACATAAAAAATTTGTCACAATCCTACCAGATCTGAAATATTGTTTTTAAGGGTAAATTTGAAATATGGTGCAAAATCTTTATGCAAATTCAATAGGTGATCCGAATCCGCTCGAACTTTAAGAGACTCAAATCCGGCTCAACCTAAAAGTGATCCGTTTTGAAATGATCTAATTCGACCTATTTGCTCATATGCAGATTTATTCTTAAAAATAATATTTTAGATCAAATTGAGTCATTATTATTCACTTTTTTAATAAAATTTATTTTAAAATATTCATTTAGATTCTTTCATATTTATTTGATATTTTCTCATAATTTATGAAAAATAACAAATTTTTAAAATTTTATTTTTTATCTAAATATATTTTATGTAAACAGAACTTTTGATAGCCATCAGATAGTCTTCAACGCTTTATTAAAATTGATACCAATTAATCATGCTCATTTCTTAATTATATAATAAGTTTGCGTGTCTTGTTAATCCTAATTTATTTAGCATGCTAGTTGATGAATACATTATACGCGCACACGCATTATGATCCTTCCAAGAAAAGGATAAATCTATTTGTTAGTCGTGTATTATATCTAAAGAGTAATGCTTGTAAAGTCTTGGTCAAGTGAAATAACAAATTAATATTAGCATGTTGGCCCTCAGGCACATGACTGGAAAGTTCAACATCTGATCAACTCATTTAGCAGAGGCTCCATTTGCTTTTGTTTATAAAGGGGTTCCCCTCCTCCCCATTTTCTTATCACCCCAAAAAAACAAAATCCTCGAGCCAAGAATTGCTAGTTTAGTCCGATATCACTTTAGTGAAGGATGACTGGAGGAGGAAACCACCACCACCACCATCACCACCACCATCATCACCATCGCCATCATCACCAAAGCCAGGGTCACGGTCAAGGCCATGGCGGCAATGGTCAAGGTGGCAACGGCTATGGTGGAAACGGTCAAGGTGGCAATGGTCAAGGTGGCAGTGGGCGTGGCGGCGACGGCTATGGTGGGGATAATTATGGTAACAACACCTACATAATTTATAACAAGACTTGCATTTGTAACGGATCGGGATGCCACAGATGTCGCTGAATCGAAAAATAAGGGCAATAAGCATCAACTTATGCTATGTCGCAGCAAGATAACTTCTACCAAACTGTCATTAGATTAAACCCATCTTATATAAGCTGTCACCTTAGAAGAAGAAAATGTAAGTTGATCTCTTTAGCCCCTAAGTAATGTATTTTTTTTTTTGAAAGGCAAAAATAAAAAAATGTATCTGTTGTGTGCATGGTGATTTGAATCTTTGTTGTATTGAGTAGGTTTAAGATGTGGGTCATGGGATTATGTGTGGCTTCTGCCTTCTGTATTGGATTGTGTTATTTTCCACTTCCTCTTCCCTTTTTTTTTCCTCATGATTGATAAGTTTTCTTGCTGTCTATGTGATGTTATACTGTTATAATATTTTCCATTTCCTATATAATGTTGCTTTGCAATATCGTTGTGATGATCGTGTAAAATTTTAAATTATATATGTATAATTTAATAATTATGTATAATAATTCTATTAAAATAACAATATTAAAAATAATAAATAATTACACACACTATAATAAAATTATTATCTAAATCTTAAAAATTATAATAACTATGATATCATAATATAATAGGTAATATTCACCTCATGTTTAGTGGCTCAATATAGAAAACAAAATCAAAATTTCTGAATAAGGTGCTGGACTTGTCTCAATGACTGAAATGATATCCAGGGGAAAAAAATATTAGAGCTTGCTGGACCATAAAAAGAACAGCGAAAACTGAAACAGACGCAAGAGAATAAGAGAATCCCTGGCTAAGTATCCAAAAGCAAACCAAGAGTCCAAGACAAAACACAGACATTAGCGTGAAAGAGGAATGGTTGTATTGTTGGTGGCAGCACATTAGACAACTCTTCTTCTTCTTCTTTTTTTTTAATATGTTTCTATCTTATACACTATATCTAATTTAAATGAATTCCATAATTTTTGTAGAATTCATTTGTAAATTCATATTTTGTCTGTTTAGTGCAAATGAAAATCCATTTGAAATTCTATTTCATTAGATTTTTAGAATTGACTATAACTAAACTAAATTCTATCAAATTTCATAGAATTTGTAAGTGAATTCTATATTTCATAAATGAATATGACTTTTTTAAATTTGATTGATCAACTATCAAATTTACATTCTTCAGATTTTTACTAATGATAAAAAATTTTACGTGAAGAAGTGACTGTGAGCAAAGATTGAAAAAATTAGTCATTGAAGCAGAAGAAGTAAATGACGAGGAAGGAGGAGGTATAAATATAGCAAAAGTATGATGTTACGTTGGCGACACCGTGACACTTAAGATTATATTTAGAATTTTTTTTATAAATTATGTGTTAAATTTTATCAAATGTCTGTTGTTGTATATATTGTAATAATTTCAAAATTTATATTATTTCTATTCACTTTATGTAATCAAATAATAATATTCAAAAGAATCCAACAACCTTAAAGGGATATTATTACCATTACAGCCATCTTCTTTGATGTGCTATATATTGTTACACAATTATAAGAAATGAATGAAATAAATATAAAATTGATATATGATCAAAATATATGATTAAAATATACTTTCTTTGTCTTAAATTTTCAGTTTACTTTTTTTTGCACATATATTTAAAAAAGTGTAGATAATATGGTTTAAATAGTTGATTTTATATTTTTTTTTTGAAATATGGCCTCACATTCACATTAAAATAAATAGTAATAAATATTCTTGGAATTAAAGACACTTAATATCATAAAATTAGCTAACATAAACCAAATAAATGAATTTACCAATTTAAGATTTCAAATTTTTTACTAGAAAAAATTCATTTTGAAAATATAAGCTAAACAATACAATTATAATTTATTGAAGTTTACAATCAAAAATTAATTTTGTTTAATTTTTCAACAAGTGCATTAAATATTTGATGTTATAAATTTTTTTATAACAATGTGCTCACTTTGTTCCAAATTTGATGTCGTTTTAGAAAAAAAATTTTATTTCATAATACTTGACGTTTTATAATTTTTCATAAATATTAATTATTTTTTTTTTTATAATTTTATCATTTTTCTCTTTCATAATAATTATTTATTTGTCGAGTGCACAATAATTTATGAAATAATTAATTAAAGGTAATATAGTTTTTTATTTATAAAATAACACCTATTACATATAATTCTTAATATCCTTAATAGATATGGTTTAAAGTTTTTGCACATATATTAAAAAATAGAAAGAGTATTAAATAGCTCTCAAAAGTACGATAAAGTCTAGGTCTTATCCTCTCAAAATAAGAAAATTCTTTGTCCTTATCAATTATTATACCCAATGCATACGCTATAGCCTTGAACTTTTTGCTATGCATAATACTAATCATCTTAATTTCTTAATGAATAAGTTTGCGTGTCATGTTAAATCTAAATTATTTATAGTGCCATCAATAATAATAAATATATTATATACTAAAAATAATACCTACGTAAACATGAAAATGCATAAAAAGAGAAAAACAAGAAATATTTAATAGAAAATTATATCTTTTAAAATATAAGTGAAAAAATATGAAAAGTACACATTTTTGAAATATTGAAATGTATAAAAAACTTGAAAATATGATCCAATAGAGATTTCCGTTCAACATAGCAAACTTCTAATTAATTTATTAAAATACAGGAAATTTATAATATTTGTATGAATATTCAGAAAGACCTTTTAAAAAAAAATTTATATGTAATGCATGTGCTATAATATACTAGTATTAATTAAGATCCTAATTTTTAGTTTTGTATTGTCCCTTTAAACATAATGTTTATAGTTAGTTAATTTGAAGCACTGTTACCTTCCAGTACATATCTCAAATTTCATTTTGCTTCATTTTTATTAATTTTTAGGGTGAGCTAAACTTGTAAGTTAAGTTATTAAGGTTAGGTCAAATTATAAAAGATAAATTAATATTGCCTCTTGATTCTAGAGGGACATGATTGGAAAGTCATCATCTGATGATCAATCACATTTTGGCATAGGCTTCATTTGCTGGTCGTCTATAAAAGGATTCCACTCTTCCCCATTTCTATTACACCAAAAAACTAAATACTCAAGCAGGGAAAAATTGCTAAGTTTAATATTAGTTCCAAGTGAAGGATGACTGGAGGCCACCACCACCACCACAACAACCACAACCACCATCACAATCATGGTCACAACCACAGCCATGGTCACAGTCACGGCCACGGCCACGGCCACGGCCACGGTCATGGCCATGGCCATGGTGGTAGTGGTCATGGTGGCAATGGCTACGGTGGAAATGGCCAAGGTGGCAACGGACATGGTGGCAGTGGCCGTGGTGGCGACGGCTACGCTGGCAGCAACTATGGTGGCAACACTTACATAATTTATAACGAGACTTGTATATGTAACGGATCAGGATGCCATAGATGTCGCTAACTTGAAAAACCAGGCTAAGATTTAAGTCATGTTAATTATGTGGCAGCAAGATAAGCTTTTATCCTACTATGGTCTCGTAGATTAAAGCTATCTTCCATGTTGTCACTCACCTTGGTCAATTGTCCATTTCAATTTCTTGGCATTTGAACTTTGATCCTTCTTCCGTCATCAATAATATTGCTTGTTTCTCCCCAAAAAAACGAAGGTTTTTCCCCCCCAAATCGTTTGATGCTCTTATGAAATCTGTTCATTTCTTTGGTCGTTAATGTATGTTTTGTATCTGGTGAATACAGAGGAAGAAGAAGGTTTTCTTCCCTTCCAATTTAATTTGGTGTTTATGGTAACGGTCAAAGTTGATTGGTGTGACTTTGGAAATATTACTTGGTGGTACGGCAACTAAGTCAACTCTTCTAATCTTTATACTACAATCATATAATCAGACATGTATTTTATATCTCTCCTTGTTTTGCCATAGGCTGCGTAACAATAATCTTATTATGATATGAATAAATGTGCCAACGAATAATTTTGATTAATTATATCTCAGTATGTATCTGGAAGAAAGTGATTTCTGATAGGAATTAGGAATGATACAGGGAAATAGGATATCCCAATATAATTTCGGAACCTAGATAATTTCAACGCTACCATACTGGAAATGGTAGAGCTCGATAGATTTTTATTCAATATGAAAATTATATTCGAATTCATCTAAACAAAATTGGTTTGAATCTAATTCAAATAGAAATTCAAAACGACTTGAAAATTTTCAAGTCAAATTTGATTCAATTCAGGTTCAATCCACGAGTCAACTTGATCTTCACTCAATCCATGAATCGATATGAATAATTTGATTTAAATTATTGAAATATTAAATTTTATCTAAAATTAAAATATTTTTTATTTTCAATTATATATAAACTTAATTCAATTACTCATTTTTACTAAGTATATTACTTAAAAAATAAATTATATTTAGTTTATTAAGTATTTAAATGAAAATAAAAAATTTTATTCTAGTTATATTTACATAAAATTTACCTAATTAAAAAATATTTTAAAGAAAATTATTTTTCTTCGTAAATTATGAAAAAATATTACATAAATAATTAAAAATTCAAATGAATATTTTTAAATATATTTTTTAAAAAATGAATAACAAATAACTCGACTTGATTACTAATCGACCTAAATAATTTTATTTAAATTATTAAAAGTATTTAAATAATTTATTTAAAAAATAAAAAAAATTTAATTTTATATGAATTTAATGCAATTACTCGTTTTCATTATGTTTAGTTATTTACTTAAAAAATAAATTATATTTAATTTATTAAGTATTTAAACAAAAACAAAAAAAATTAATTTGGTTCTATTTATATAAAATCTATTTGATTAAAAAATTATTTTTTTCTTAATAACTTATGAGAAAATATTAAATAATAAAGAATCCAATAGATATTTAAAAAAATTTAACAACAAATGACTCGACCTGACCTCAAGTATAAATTCAAAATTCAATTTGAAATCCTTTTTGTATACAAACTTGATGAATATCTAAATTGACTCAAAATTCAAGGCGACTTAAAAATAGCATGACTCAAAAATGACCCAATTTGATTCGGTTACAACCTCTAATTAGTAGTATTATATAAGAGTCACCTATAAATAGACATTCAAGGAGAAAAACTAACTAGACTTTTAGCATTATTCCATTGCCTATAGTACTAGTATTCCATCTAAAATACTTGGTTGAAATTGAAAAATGAAATTTAACTTATTAATTTCATTTTATTTAATTAAATTTAAAAATTAATTTATTTTTATTTTCTTAAAAAAAATGTTTACTAATTCAGTTTGATTTTAAAAAATCAAAATTGAATAAACCAAATTAATTAAAGCAACCACATTTAAAAAATAATAAATGTATAGATATAAGTCTATACTGAAAAATAAATTAAATATACTATATATAAAAAAATAAGTTCCATATCTATAAATAGTTAAAATAGTATAATTTACATTAAAAAAAATTTAAAAAAATTTAAAAATTTTGATTCAAATTGAACTAAACCAATCGATCGAATTAAATTTAGTTATTAAGGAATATGTCCAGTCTTCTAGTTTCAATCAGTGTTCTGTTCAGGAAACTGGAAAGGAACAATTCATTACCCTCGAAATCCCAACTGAATTCATCCAGCAATGGATAAGTCAGAGATACTCACATATTCACTTTGGAGCTATAAGGATTACTATAAGTTATCATGGGCGAAAAGGCTTGTCAGTCTTTGCTAGAATAGCTTTACTGGATAATAGGTATATGGAGTATCAACATGCAGTCATAGGAATAGTGGAAACCTTTTTAAATGTGGGATCAGTAATGTTCACATTCTATCCTAACTTCAACTTATCTTTTACGAGATCCGCATGTGTTGAATGCCATAAAAGTGCAGATCCAGATTACTAGAGCTCCTCAAGTCGTTTTTGCAACAATGACCACTATTCACTACCAAATGATCTACCAGATCTAGAACCATGCCATTGATCTGTCACTTCCTCATGAGAATGACACATTGCTAATCATGGCAAACACCTAGAATGCTCCGACCTGTATCCATATTCTTAGACAAATATCTAGGACTAAATTACTTCAGCTGCTTCTATAAAAATAGATAACTAATTATGAGAAGTTGTATAAAAGTATTCAGTCTGTTCAGTCTTTGAACCGGTGTATTATAGAAGAGTAGATGGAACAATTGAAACAAGATTCGAAAGATATTTGCCCTTAGAAGGAGGGAGTGTCTTCTCAATATAGTTCATGATGACTCCCCATGAGCCAGAAGTAGGAATGTCAGTTGCCTATTTCACAAATGATAGGACTCCTGTCTATCCATTCAAGAGAGATGGTCATTGTTTCTTTGATTAGTGCGACTATGATGATTGTCTTTACGACTGGGAAGACATAAATGAAATGAAGGCAAAAAAGAAAAGAGGGAGGTGTTTAGAGAAGAATATGAGAAAGAGGTTTGAAGATGAAGATCCTTCTGTAGGTTTGCTTGGAGAACCTTCAGGCAAGTATGATTACATTGTCAAATATGGTCTAGACCCTGTTACAACTTAATCATCACCAAACCTATAACCTCAACCAAAAACCTCTTAACCTTACCACAAACGCCCTCAAAACACAATCCCTCTCCCTTGTTACAAACAAGCCTTAAAATGGATTAAGAAAGAATCGTCTTTATCTATTAATCAAGCACCTAAGCCTTTACCTCAGATTTGCACGCATTAAACTCCTCTCTCTGAGGAAAATTTCTCTCCTTTCCCAGACCAAACTAACCTTAATACCTAAATACAGACCATGATAAGCATCAAAAATCCTACTGGAGTTAATTCAAAATGCTAATCTCTGAGCATAACGCTAGCCAAAACAATCCTTAACTGGCAATCCAATAATGCTCAGGTCTAGAATCAGATTCTTCAAAATATAGAATCAAAGGTTGAAAAGGTTTCATTGTAAGTCTATAAGTTGGATGGCAAAATCTTAGAACATCAGAAAGATGTTTATGAGTTTATGATTAGATTATGGCTCCAATTGGAGGAAAAACACAAAGAAGTTATGCGATTAGTTGATTAAGGGGCTCAGACAAAAGAAATAAGGAGAAAAGCAATTGAGATTCAAAAGCTGAAGGATCAGCTAGAGAGGATTGAAAAAGACTTCCAAGCTTCCCAAAGCCTACCAAAACACCAAATTCATGACCCTTTTGAAATACCAATTCCTCATACCTACTCGGCTAAACCTTCAGTTCTCAAGATCCCAACCATTATTGAACAAGAACATTTTGGTCTTTCTACTGACCTTTTCCATAAAAAGATGCGAGCCAAAAAATTCCCAATAGATCCTGAAGCCAAAGATGCCTCCATGCACACTGTTGTTTCAATAGAGTCAGTAGAGAAACCAACCCATCAAAAGCCACCTGAAACTCACATGATGAACCCTATTGTATCCTACCTAGACAAAATAGCTGCCTCTATCCGTTCTTTTTCTATGGTTAATTCCAAATCTGAAGAATTCCTCTCTCAATCTGAATCTGATACTTCAAATGAAGAAGACGAAGGAGAATATGAAGATGAAACTTCTGTCCAGGTTATGGTTGGCCCTCATACACAGAAGTCAACCATAAATCCTGCTTATACTGGAGATCCCCCTGATAATATGGATACCTTAAGACCTGAACCAGAAAGACAGTCTAATTACCACAACGTAGGTCCATTGTTCACCCTGGATAATATCAGCCCAGACTTGTATAGGGATAGGTTCCAAGAGTTTAGGGCGTGGATTGATTCGCAAATGAAAAAGCCTGGAGTAGTAATCTGTCAGGTCTTAGAAAAATTTATAAGAAGCATAATAAGAAGAATGTAGGATTGGTATATGACATGTGACGAATACTCAAAGTTAAGAATGGTTCAAAGTCGAGGAATTGCAGAATTCTTAAAAATAGTTTATGCAGAATTTATGGAAAAACCTCAAGAAACAATTGATATTATCAGGAGAGAATACTTCAACATGCAGTACTGTTAAAGAAAGATTTGGACCTACACTTCCAAAGAATGTCTAAAAGATATTATCAATTAGGGGGATAGGCTAGTCCAGATCTTAAAAAGGCCTTTATTACTTCTCTTCCTGAGATACTAGTCACCTTGATTCATCAGATAATTCGCCAAAAGGAGAAATACGTAAATGACTTAACATTTGGAGAAATGTACCAGCTCATGATTAAAGGGCTTGAAAAGCTTTGTAGCGAACGCAAAGTCATTCATCAAATGCTAGGTTGACAGAATAATCCATCATTAAAGAAATCTTGGAGAAGGAGGATCTTGTAATCAAATGTGGAGAAGATGACAAGAATTGCTTTTGTCCCATTTAGAAAAAGAAGTATTACTTCAAAGTCAAAAGGTCAAAAGAGGGCTTTAAGAGAAAGCAAGGGAAGTTCTTTAAGAAGAAATAATACAGAGGTTAAAGAAAGTCAAACAGGTGCTACTTATGTGGCAAGAAAGGGCATTTTGCTAAGAATTGCCCAGGCAGAGCTAAGCATGTAGCAAAAATGATCGCACATATTCAAATATCTACTGTTGTAGATTTGGATGACGTGGACGTTGAGTTCCTTTTCCTAGGTTGCAAGATACATGCAAAGTTTTTAGGATCCTCTCTGCCTGATAAAGATCTAGTTGTGGATTTTGATCTTTATTGGAAGCTTACTAAGCTATGAGTCTTGCCAATGGGTTTAAAGTTCAAAAACTATTTTCAACCTTTCACTGCCATTACTTCCCTATTCTTAGCCTAATCTCTTACTACCCAACTACCTTCTACCTTCTCAAACATAGTCCAAGAACTTTAAGCCTATTGTTGTGTAGAAAATCATACAACCTTCTTAACCAAAAATCAAAACCCATTATGGACCAATCCAGACTTCTTCATAAGTCTGCCTTTTAAGGTTAATGAAGATGTTAACCCAACTAAGGCCACTCACCCAGGCATAAACCTTGAAGACCAAAGACTAGCCTATCAAGATTGTTATAAACACTTAGCCCAAGGAATTATTGAGCCCGCTAATTTCGATTGGGCCTGCCAGGCCTTCTATGTGCATAAAAGATTCAAACAAGCTTGTGGCAAAAAACGGCTTGTCATTGATTATCAGCCATTAAATCACCTCCTTAAAAGACAACAAATTTCCATTACCAAAAATTTCTTCATTGTTTGTTCATTTTTTGCAGGGAAGGATTTTTTTCTAAGTTTGATCTCAATGCAGGTTTCTGGTAGCTAGGAGTCAAGATGAAGGACAGACCTAAAACAACCTTCTACATTCCCAATCGACACTATCAATGGACAGTCATGCCATTTGGCCTCAAAGTTGCCCCATTACTATTTCAGAAGGCAATGATCAGGATTTATGAACCAATTCTCCATAGTGCTCTTATTTATATTGATGACATTTTCATTTTTCTCAAAAGATGCAAAAACTCATTAACAGATCCTAAGACAGTTCGTAGATCTAACTAGAAATATGGCATCATGTTATCCTCCAGCAAGTTGCAGATAGCTAAGGAGAATGTGGAATTCCAAGGCATGAATTTTAAAGATGGTCAATACAATCTAGGACCGCACATTGCTGCTGAGCTGTTGCGATTCCCAGACATTGATTTGACGAAAAAACAAATACAATAATTTTTAGGAATTGCTAACTATCTCAAAGAGTTTGTCCCCCACTTTGCACATCACGCCAGACCACTTCAGTAGCTACTGAAAAAGGATCCACTATAATGGAATCCGAGTCACATGCAAACTGTCAAGAATATAAAGCAAATCATGCAGGATTTGCCACCATTATAAATTCTATCCTCAAGAAAAAGGATCATTCGAACCAATGCAAGTGATAGATATTGGAGGGCCATATTGCTAAAAGAAAACGATGGGAAAAAGAGAATATGTGTTTATGCAAATGGAGCTTTCAAAGAGTCAGAAATATACTATCACTCTATTTTCAAGAATATCTTAGCTGTAAAAAATGGAATAAAAAAATTTGAGTTCCATGTGATTGGACATCACTTCACAGTGATAATGGACTGTTAATCCTTTCCAAATATGTTAGAATTCAGAGGAAAAATTGTTCCTCATGCTCAGTTACTTCGTTCGAAAGACTGGTTTAGTAAGTACACTTTTAAAGTTAAGTATAAAAAAGGAGATGTCAATCGTATTCCAAACTTACTATCCAGACCTCAGTCCATTTCATTAATCTCCAAGCAAGCTACATTTCCTCTCATCCTAATGGCAACCTCCTCTGCTTCATCCAACACTCCTCCAAATCCAAATCTTAGAACTTCTCAAGAAGCCTTTCTGAAAACTTGAGTTCTTTCAGAAATACAACTTCCTACCACCTACTCCAAAATATCCAAAGTGGCACAATTGTTTGCTTACTAAACCATTCTCCTAAGGACCTTTAGGCCCATCTTTATGGAAATCTTATGATTCCATCCATCGTATCCGCATCTCAAGGTCTATACCTTTATGGATTTCACCATAACAAACAACGAAGGATTGACATAGCCGAAAGAACTATTGGTATTCCTCTGGTATTTTTGCCACTTATACACCACTACTATGGAAGTTCGTCCTTATGATCTATGGTCATATCTAATAGAGGTTCAGAATGGGTCTCGATACAATCCCCATTTGCTTACATTCTTAAAATGGTTCCAGCCTCTTAACCGATGGATAGAATCTCTAACAGCAAGGTACCAATGTTGTGAGCCACAAACAACTCTCTATGAGAGAGTACTCTTTACTTTCCATAGACCTTTCTTGATTGGAACTCCAGGGAAAACACCAAGACCAATGACCTGTTTTCATGTATATAAGGAATACCAGTTCTCTATCTGGATTGATGCGCTAAACCATCATGAACAGTTCAGAGAATTTCAGAGGTATATGTGTGGACAAAATAAGACTATTCCACAAGAAATCTGGCCTTCTCTAACAGCGGATGCACCTTGGGATACCTTACCAACCGGATACCAACAAGGTCTTCTCAATACTAGTAGCAACTGTGGAGAATTACCTATGTGAAAATAGTGTCTCCAAAATGACTTTACAGGGACAAACTTCATCCTAGAACCAAATTCTCAAGATCCATACGAAGCCTATGATCACTACATGAAATTCCACTATTCAGATGATGAGGTGGAAAAGATAAAGGTCAACAGAAAAGACGAAGACTATGAGAACATGAACTTATCTCCCTCACGTAAGCCAATAATAAAGTAAGAGTAGTCACGGGTGTGTACTATTATGTTAAATAGACGAGTGTAGTCTTTTCAATAATTGTCCTACTCTAACACTGTAAGCATTTGATTGTACTAAAAGGTGTGTTTAGTTTGCTGTAAGTCATGTTTGTCTTATAATTATTAGTAATCGCCAGATCGTATAAGATTCGATCTTATTCTCTCACTCTATATAAGGAGGAGTTATCTTTGTAAGAAGACATAACTCATTTACGAAAAACACAACCTAGTTTGCAATACACTATGAGTTTCTAAAAATCTCTTGCCAAAAGCCAACTTAATTACTGCTTTCATTTTCTGCTATTTTAAGATTATAATAGATTTGGTATTATATTTTTCATGAGCAGTATATTAAGAGGACAGTGGCGCTGTTGAAAAGACTTATTAGTTTGTTGTTGCTGCCATAGTTATAACTATATGTTGTTCATGTGTCTATATGGCATTTTGAATAAAACCTGAATTAAAACCAACCGAATCAATAGATGAATATCCTAGTGTTAATTGTATTCAAAGGACACTAACACTCGACTTCATCTTGTCTTGTTCTATAGATTCTTTTTTTTAAAAAAAATTAAATTTGTGGGCAAAATCGATCCCTTAATCATGTTAAGGCAATTGACTATTGAGACACTCAAGTCTGTTTAAAATATCGAAGATAAAATTTTTGCGGTAGCGCTTTGCCATTGACTTTGGCCAGGCAACTGCTTCTAGAAATTTAGCACATCGCCTTAAACTATACATTTATTCATCCAATTATATCTAGTTCAAATATGTGTAACCGTAAGAATTAAAATATCATCAATGGTTGCGTGTTCATGATATTGATATGCTTTGTTTTCTAATTTCCTAGTGTCATCTACAGTACCGAAGTCTTGATCTTCTTAGAGAGTTGTTCACACACACATTGGATTGAATGTGTTGTTCACACCATGGTTTTGAAAACTGAACCTAATTGTGCAATTAGATCGATCTTAATTATATTATATTTATATCTCAACACAATGTAATACAAACACTATCTGTTAACAACAAATTGTCATTTCTAATTGCTCTACAAAGTGATTAATGTTAAGAGTAAAAAATTTCACATTGGAAATATATATAAAATATAAATGATATATAACAATTTAAATTTAATTTAATTTGTTAGTTTTAACGTTTTAGAAATGATTAATTAAAATTTATTTTAAATATAATTTATTTTTGGGCTTAATTTTCATCTAATTTTTGTCACCTCTATCCTTTAAATTCAATTAATTCAAATTTTTAATATAGTATTTAAGCAGATATAACCCGATTTATATTTATCACCTAATTTTACGTCTGAATGTTCAATCTTGATGGGCTAGTCCGGTGTTATTGCCACATTCAATTTCATTTTCAAGAGATAGAATTTTAATTTCAATTAGTCAACTGAATTGTTATCATTTGAAGAAAAGTGTTAAAAGTAAAAAAATTTCACATTGAAAACATCTATAAAATGCCAAGAGTATATAATGAGTTAGACTTAATTTACAAATTAGTTAGTTTTAATCTTTTAATAATAGTTCAGACAAACTCATTTTAAATTTAATTTATTCTTGAACTTAACTTTCACTCAATTTCTGTCACTCCTTTCAAATTTCTAATAATTAATGCCAACAACATTTAAGAAACTCTTTATGGGCATTATATGCTATTAAAAAGAATTATTAATAACTTTTATTTGTAACTCAAATTTTTTTATAATTTTGATACCATACTCTTCAATTAAAAATTCTTTATAAATTAATAGTTTCCTAAGTTAATAAAAAGATCGCCAAATATCTAATTTCTATGTATCAAAAGATATTTTAATATTTTATATATTATTCAATTCAAGTAAATGTGAAATTCATTTGGTAATATCTAATTTTATTTTGTTCCATTAGGGTTTAACCTTGTATTTCACCCTAAAAAAATAATTTTATTTTGTTTTTGTCATTTTCAAACGAAATTCATTAATAAAGTTTACTTGTAAATGAAATATAAAATATTTAGTATTATTTTTATTAGTGTACGAAACTTATAGCTAGCTAGAATAAAATAAACGAAACCTTATATGTGGTATTCTTCGTCTTCTCAATAGATTACAAAGTCTTGGTCTACTTGTCTTCTATCAAATTATTATTGTTTGGTAAATCAACACGTCTTTGACAATTATTTATATGTCCCATCCCACGTCTCTACTTTTATTGTGTTTAATTTATTGATTTAATTAATATAAAGTCTTTTGTCTACTTAAACAAGAAATTTGCATGTGGGCCATTGAAGTGCCTGGTAGGAAAGTTCAAGCTATTAACCAAATAGTCTATAAAATGATTCCCACTTCTCTCATTTGCATCACATCCAGAAACCAAACAACATTTTTGTTAGTTAATTTCCAATTCACTTAAGCGATCGAAGATGAGTGGCAATGGATATGGTGGCCACGGTTATGGTGGCAACAATAACTGTGGTGGTGGCAACGGATATGGTGGCCATGGCTACGGAGGCCACAACAACAGCTGGGGTGGCGGCAACGGATACGGTGGCAACGGCAACGGTGGCAACAACAACTACGGTGGAGGCAACGGATACGGTGGCCATGGTTATGGTGGCAACAACAACTACGGCGGTGGAAATGGATATGGTGGCCATGGCTACGGTGGGAACAACAACTATGGTGGCGGTAATGGATATGGTGGCAACGGTTATGGTGGACATGGAAATGGGTACGGTGGTGGCAACGGCTATGGTGGTAGTGGCTATGGTGGTCACGGCAATGGTAATGGTGGTAACGGCTATGGTGGACACGGCTACGGTGGACGTTGATGATATGAAAGAAGAAATTTGCGAGTAATATCGCACAAACTATTTTAGTTTTGATGTCCCTTCGTTTTAGCCTATCAATCTTCTTATGCTTGTCACTATATCAATCTTCTTGTTGTAATATGTATTGATTAAATGTGCATCTTATTATTATCTTTTGCCTATCTAGAGTTGGAGAAATGGTTGAAATTGCGAACAGAAATAGCAGTAGATCAATTATTTCTAAACTATCTATTTTAAGGTACCTGAATACTCAATTTATAGCAATTAATTTTAATTTAGTAATATTAAAGTTCTCTAAAATTATAAACTCGTAAATAGTAATCCAATAAAGAAAAAAAAAAAAAGAGAAAATACTTGATCATTAATTATATGCAGAATGATATATAGCTCTGCTCCACGGAACATGAACAAGAAGAAATCCATTGCTTGAGGTAATAAGAGAGAATTGAAGATGGGAAAGGAAGGCAGGGTTCATCCTCAAATCTCTACTCAACTCTTTAATTTCTTTTTTCTCAAAAAAACAAAAACAAACTCTTTAATTTCTTTGGTATTAATATTAGGTTTTAATGCTACGTGTGCTACTATTATTATTTCTTCTTCAGCCCAATTTTAGTTGGAGTGAGCAAATGATCCACTGCCTGTGGCACAAAAGATCCATCTCAGGTTCAACTCCTACTTTTGGTACGTAGTGCTCCCCTTCTCTTCACTAACACATTAACATTAACAAGTCGTGAAGCAAGCTAAGACATTGAATGTAGATTTTCCCTCTAGATAATTCAAAATTTAAGGTGAAATATATATATATATATATATTCTTAGTTACCAAATTTATAGCTCTAAAATTCTTTTCTTTTTTTTTACTTATTTATACGGTGAGAGATTCTTGAGGATTTCTAAAGTGCCTCATATGAATATCTCAAAAATTATTTCAGTACCTCATTATATAACTTTATTAATATTTGTATGTAACTTTCTATATTAAAAATTACATATTGAATAGAAATTATATGTTGAGATAGAGAATAAGTAAAATTTTTCATATTATATGTAAATTGTTTATTCTATTATGCAATTATATATTGAGATAAAAAAATATGTAAAATTTTTCACATTATATGTAACTTATTTATTTTTGTATGTAACAAAGGTACTCTAATTAAAATACCTTAAAGACACTCTAGAAGGCAACGGAGATTATTGAGTTTTATAATATCTAGAACATTTATTTCCTCTCGTATTGTATCCAAAAATTATTAGCACATTAAAAAAAATTGAACAATATATTGATCCTCGTATATTCCGTGGCCTTGGGCAGCTAATTTGAAGCTGCTGACATGAAGAACAAACATCTTTAGTCATCGGTTTCGTTTCAATTTTTCTGTGGAGGACTTTTTCAATATATTGATCAAGCTACACTCAAATTCGCTAACCCAAATTGCTCTCGTGTTTCTCAAATACTCGAGAGATCACCCTCTCTCACTTGCTCTCCTGGAGAGCCTGACATGATCTGCTACTTGGAGCTTTTCATATGTTCTGTCCTAAGCCTTTCCATGTTCCAACACCCAATTCTTAGAGCTAAGTAGAGTCAGTCTTGATACCAAATGGTTGTTATATTACGACCCCTATACATATTGCAATATGAACCAGGCATTCATCACATATGCAAAAAAAAAAAAAGCATTTATTTGGGGCTAACAAATGTGCCCATATTATTTTGGAGAACTATATAATTTTTTTTTTGTAAACTATTGATTCATTTTTTTTTATAAATTATAGGTTTATTTTTTATAAATTATAAGTTCATTTGGTATAAACTGTAAGTTTATTTTGTTATAAACTATAAATTCATTTTTTATAAACTATAAATTCATTTTGATATAAACTGTAGATTCTTTATCAGTAAATTTTAGATTCATTTTTTGTAAACTAAAGGTTCATTGGTATAAACCGTAAATTCACTATCAGTAACGCATATATTTATTTTTTGTAAATTGAAGGTTCATTTTGGTATAAACTATAAATTTATTATCAGTAAACTATAGATTCATTTTTTACAAACTATAGGTTCATTTTTTATAAATTGTACATTCATTTGATATAAAATATAGATTAACAAATAGTATATTCATTTTTTTTATAAATTGTAGTTTCATTTTTTATAAACTATAGATTCACATTTTATAAACTATAGGTTCATTTTGGTATAAACTATATATTCATTATCAGTAAACTATATTTTTTTTTTATAAACAGTAGGTTCATTTTTTGTAAACTGTAGGTTTATTTGATATAAAATATAGATTTATTATCAGTAAATTGTATATTCATTTTTTATAAACTTTAGTTTCATTTATTGTAAACTATAAGTTATTTTTTATAAACTGGAGATCATTTTTTATAGTTAAATATTTTAATATTTTCAATTTATTTTGTAATATTAAAATTAAACCTACAGATTATACTAATTTTTTAAAAAATAAAACATTTTTTTCTAGACATATGAAATAATAATTGTAATAATGTCAATGTAATTAATAAAAAAAAAGTATAAAAGCATTAATATGTATATTTAAAGTAAAAAAATTATTAAAAAATAAACAAAACAATAATATTTAAAGTGAAAAAAGAAATTTATAAAAAAAATGCAGAGCAGCAATTAAGATAGAGTTTAACTCTTCTATATTTGCTAATACATGTACGTTGGCCCTCTAGAACACAAAGCATTGTAGACTGAAATTCATGTTACAATTTACCAATAGTGTTGGATTGAACGGCTGGGCCTCACAGAGTGGGAAGCCTAGCCCATCAAATAGAAAACGAAAACTGCTTTAGGCAATTATCAAAGAGACATAACTCTCATGTTTGATTGATAGGCTGGGCCGCACATAGTGGGAAGCCTAGCCCATCAAATAGAAAACGAAAACTGATTTGGGCAATTATCAAAGAGACACGACTCTCATGTTAGGTAGGTTGAAATTGAAATTGAAATTGAATCGAATCGATAAAATTAAAATTAAAATTTTAAAAATTTAAATTGAATTAAATTAAATGAATTTAAAAATTGAAATAAATCAAATAGATTTAATTTGGTTTAATTTCAATTCAATTTAATATAAACTAAATTTTTTAAAAATAATAAAACTTAAAAAATTTTAATATAAATAATAATTTTTATAATATATTTTAAAATATTTTTAATATAAATAGTAGATTTTTAATAGATATTTATATATTTTTAATATAAATATCAAATTTTAAATATTGTTCAATTATTTTAATTTGATTTAATATAGGTTCAATTAAAATTTAATTTAATTTTAAATAAATTCAATTGATTTGATTTTACTGAACTTTTCTTATTTGAAAATTAAATCAAATTGAATTAATCAATTTTTTAAAAAAGAATAAAATCAAATCCAAATTATTTTAAACCAAATCGAACCAATTTGGTTTGATCAATTTTTTTTTTTGGTTTTCATCAAATAACACCCTAATGCTAGGGAGTTATACAGAAAATAAAAGGAAGTAGCAATTAATAAAAAAGAGAAAACCAGCAATAACTCAAGTTCTCTATAACAAATATTTTTCAAAAAGAATTTAAGTTATGAAAAGAAGAATGATTATCCAAACGTAATTTCGTCCGTAACCAGTAATTTGAATCTGTCTACACTACAAAAAGTAAGAAAATAATTATTTATTTAGCATAAAATTTATCACTCAAGTTGTTTTATAATATAGATAATAAGTTAATACATTTTCGTTGCAAAAGGAGAGAGAGAAAAGAATATGGTCCAAACTACAAGCAAGGCAAAGTATAATGCTTATGCTTGCCTTAGTAAATAAAAAAAAAAAAAATGGTCATGCTTTATTTGTAGCTTTCCATTCTTTGCTTGTAGATAATCTCAAAGTACAATTGCATTAGTAAGGCACACACTTCTACATATATTTAAGGGTGAGTTTTCTAGTTAGAATCATATATATCGAAGCTCAAGCGATAAGTGAGGGGCACAAAAAGAAGTTGATAATAAAGTGATGGCTGAAGTACACGGTGGAAATTGTCATTCTAGCAGTTGCTCACACCTATGCAGGAACCTCCAACATTCAAGTCCTTATTGTGTTACGATACATTTGGTGTTCCCCCAATGCACCCATCCTCAATGCTTCATCCAAGGGGACAACACTTCAGGAGGTAATTCTCATTCTTTTTATTTCCAAGGAGGAAATATAAATGGTGGCAACATACAGGGCGGCAATGCTCAAGGTGGAAGCGCTACGGGAGGCAACGCACTAGGCGGTAATGTTCAAGGTGGAACTGCTGCTGGCGGAAATGCTCAGGGTGGAAGCGCTACTGGAGGAAACGCACTGGGCGGCAATGCTCAAGGTGGAACCGCTGCGGGAGGAAATGCTCAGGGTGGAGGCGCTACAGGAGGCAACGCACTGGGCGGCAATGCTCAAGGTGGAACTGCTGCGGGAGGAAATGCTCAGGGTGGAGGCGCTACGGGAGGCAACGCACTGGGCGGCAATGCTCAAGGTGGAACTGCTACTGGAGGGGATGCTCAGGGTGGTACTGCAGGGGGAGGAAACGCCACAGGAGGCCATGCCCAAGGTGGCAATGCGCAAGGAGGTAATGCAGGAGGTGGACATGCTGAAGGAGGAAATGCTAAAGGAGGTCAAGCCAAAGGTGGCAATGCTCAGGGAGGTAATGCGCAGGGAGGACACGCTCAAGGAGGAAATGCTCCACGTGGAAGTGCCCAGGGTGGCAATGGACAAGGAGGTAATGCTGAAGGTGGGAAACCGAAAGGAGGGAATACTAAAGGAGGAAAAGCTCAAGGCGGGAATGGTCAAGGAGGAAATGCCCAAGGCGGTAATGGTCAAGGAGGCAATGAACATGGTGGAGGAAATGCCCAAGGTGGTTATGGTTATGGAGGAAATGCCCAAGGAGGCAGAACCCAAGGTGGGATCACTACTGGTGGCAATGGCTACGGTGGCAATGGTTATGGTGGTAGTGGCTATGGGGGCAATGCTCAATATATATATTCCTATGGAGATGATGACCCAGAAATGTTTGGTGTGCATGGAGGGAGTTCTCCATGTTATGTCATGGACCCCAGAACCGGGCTGTGGGTTTGGCAGTATTAAAACAACAATGCCCAGATAAAAAGAGAAATGCTAGGTTGCAAGGTGGCCATGGATAAAGCTAATAAAAATATTTATATAAATAAGATATGAATTATCATAAGAACTTATTGTTATGTATATATGCTTGTTAAACGATATGAAAATGAAATAAATGCTGTGTTTTAATTATTCTCCAAATGAAAAATGACACTAAAGCATGGAATTTGAGGTGCCTAAGTTCTATTTTGAATCTTTATTGCATATATTCTTTCCTCTGTTTCATTTACTTGATGTACATCCAGTGAGATTGTAAAGGCAATATATTTAAATGCTATTTGGTGCTTTTATTGACACAGTATTTGATTTGATAAATAATATTAGTAATCAGTATTAGATTAATAAAATCCCACATAAAATGTAATTTTTCAATCTAAAATAGCCACTAAATGAAGCATGACTTCCGTAATAGTGGCAAACATGAGTAGAAATATCATTATTTAGATAATTTAAATGTTTTAATACCTTTTGATTTATTTTTTTGGTACACTGGAAATTAATACCTCATGATTTGTGATTATATTTTTTAATCTTTAAAATTAATATAAAACTCTACTATCACTAATGAAACATTCATATTTTTCTTAGAAAGAATAATATAAAGTTATTATATGATATTTAGACATCACTAATATAGGAGCCTTCTACAGTGCCTCAGAGGCACTGTAGTTTCAGTAACTCTAAACGATAATAATCTTTGGATAATTTTTTTTTTATCACAACCCTTGATATCTGTTAAGGAACTATTTTTAAAATAATATATTTTAAGTAGTAAAAATATAAATAAACTGATACATCCGGTAATACAAAACTAGTCTTTCTTTTTCACATTTCTCTCCCTAACAATCTTTTTCTTTCAAGTGTTCTCTCTTTCTTGTAAAACGTTTCCTCTGTTTCTTAAAGAGCAAAGGGCAAGTGGCACAATTGAAGACGGCAACAGCGGTTCAACAAGCAGTAATTCGCCAATTTGTTTCATAATATAAAATTGAAACAAATTTCTTATCAAGCAATGGTTCTTCAGGAAGTCTTCTCTTGGTGATTTTTTCAGGTTTTATCTCTCTTATCTATTCTTTCCACAATATTTTAGATTGTGATTTTTTCTTATAATAGCAGACATATGAAATTGAGAGGTTTGTGAGATTTGTTTTCACAAATTTGAAATATAATTCTCTTATCAAATACTTGGGTCTTATCTCTTTTTAAAGTGCAATTCTTTTTTTCTTCCCTTTAGGACGAGTTTCGAACCCTATACTACTGAATGGTGGCAGCAACAAGTTTTTAAGGTTCCACAATGTAATTCTTGTTACTTAAGTATGTAAGATTTTTATCCTCCTTTTAATAATATAGAATTGAAAATCAATATTTATTTATTTTGGTTTATTAGAAGAGCTACCCACCTTGATTGGCTCTTTCCTTCGATAAAGTTAGAGCACAAAAGTGGCAGTTTAGCTGTGGGAAACAATCATTATTTTCTAGAAAATTTTTCTAAGAAAAATGGAAAATAGAGTTTCTTACCAGAGGTCTACAACTAGTGAATCAGAAATTGAAATGGTAGATTGAATTCAATCGAAGTAGAATATATTCCTAATCAGACCTGATATCTATAGTTTGACAAATGAAATAGAAATTCAGATAGTATCTTTTATCTAACAAATTTGTAAATTTAAATAAAAATTATTAAATTTGAATGGTAAATTGAACTGGACCAAGAAAAACCAATTATCGAATTTATAAATTTTCCAAACTTGTCGGATGTGCAAATAACTTCTTTATAATCTAAATCAAGGAAAACCAATTATAAAAAAAATAAAGGAAAAAGCATAATCCACTAACATTTAAGAATGATAAATATCACAAGGAAAAAGCTTAACCAAGAGCAATCAATCTAAAAAAAAAAAATCACATGATTTATGCATTGTTATTAAGAATGATAATTTCATTTTAAATGTTGACCTCCTTTTACAAAGTTTATAAATTATTACTAAATATAATAATTGTTTATTTAATGTAGGTTAATTTTTTCTTAGAATTTACATATGGATTCACATGTTGGTATTGAAAGGTGATAAAGTTTATTTTTTAAAATGTGGTTGTTATTTATTTAAAGATAAGTGATACAAGTGCATTAATGGCTATTCATTTAATAGTTCACATAGGTACAAAGTTAGGCATAAGAGAACTATTGTTGTTCTAACATATGATGAAGGACCATAAAGAAAATGTCCAAACCCCTTGGATGACATATTAGTGAGTTATTTAATGTTGTTTGAACTTCTTTTTTTATATTGTTTGAGCATTTTTTCATCTTGCTTAGAAGTTGTTCAGGCAAAATTTAACCTTTATATGAATTTGGTAAGCTTGGAATTATGCAAACAAAGAGCAAATGGGGAGGTAAATAATGGAAAGAAGGAAAAAAAAAGGGTATTGCATTGATTATATTTTTTTTTGGTACTATAACATGATGATGATGATAATAATAATAATAATAATAATAATAATAATAATAATAATAATAATAATAATAATAATAATAATAATAATAATAATAATAATAATATTGAATAATATATTACTTATGTTGTATATAGTTATTGAAGGGTGGTGCTGAGGAATGGAATGGACTCCTAGTAGAAGTTAAGAAGCTTTATTTTGAAGTTTCTAAGAAAGAATTCAAGGAAATGTCAAATAAAAATCACATTTCCATGAAAAAGGTAAGAAATTTATATTATTTAGATATTCTAAGTTAGTTAAAATAAAATGTTAATTAAATTTTTAAAAATGACACAATTATTTTATATTTGTTCAACATATGTAAAGGATTATTTGATGACGTGATGCTCTGTACAAAAGTTGACTGAACTATTTTCTAAAATCGATGAGCAAAAGAAAGGAGACATTATTTCACTTTGGTTGGATGGATTGCTTCATATTCAAATTAATTGCATCAGTTGCAACTTAATACATGATTTGATTAGAAGATTTGATACTCATATGTACGAGCTTAGTGTACACGGAGTGAAATTGCAAATCACACCAAAAAAAGTGGAGTGGACTCTTGGTTTACCATGTCATGGACATGATATTAAATCGACAACTTTGAGTGATAATAACATTAACTTGAGATACAAATTGCCTAAAAGATATATTAAATGTTCTAAGCTTTTTAGTGATTTGATAGTCATAAATCATGGAGAATCATAAATCATGGAGAAGAGTTCAAGGCCAAATTTTTATTGTATGGGATGAGTAGTTTCACTAACCCAACAAGTTCTACAAAAAATTTTCAAAAATATATGGGTATACTGACAAAGTTGGATGAAGCAAATAACATCAATTGGGTTAAATATGCACCTGATGGACTCGTCAAAGGAATTGAAAATTTTCAAGACACAAATTTGCAAGGAAAACAATGTCAATATATATCTGATTGTGTATTGATTTTACAATATTTTTTTCCTATAACTTTATGTTTAGCTATTGTACGTTTTTATCTTAAAGTTACGGATATGAGTATAATTATTTGTTTCTCAGAGTTGTACAAATTTTCTATTTAGAGCAAGTTTGTGTCGATTCAATAAATCTTCCCAAATATTTGAGGTCAGTGCCTAGAATACAAGATTGGACAGATGCTCATGTTAGTGAAATGATTGAAAAAGTAAAAGTTGTTAGTGGGTCATATTGTAATAAGGTGCATTTAATATAATTTATTTGAACTTTAGGATTGTACAATCATACCAAATTTTTTTGTTATACAGTTAGTAGTGTTCATCTAAGTTGCTATCATTAGGATATTGTTAAAGTTAATTGATACTGTATATGTGAGGTTGATTGTTGTAGAAGGCATATATGTTGCATTTATATCATTTGTATTTGCATATTTCTACTTTAAAAGCTAAGAAAATGAGAAATTTTACAAATGTTGATAAGGTGAATTGAAGAACTTTATGTGGATTTATATATCAAAGTTAGTTGAATTATTTCTTATAGTTTGTTGAATTGCTTTATAGTTTGTTGAATTGTTTTTTACAATTACAATTTTATTTAGTTAAATGAAAGGAATATTGCTACATTAAGGAAAGAAATCACAAAAATTCATGATAACTTATAATCTTTGAGGCAAGATGTGACTGCAGTGAAGGATACAAAACAGGATTTTGACAAGATCTGTAAAGATGTTCGAGAAGAACTTGAAGTTGTGAGGGATACACAATGAAACTCATCATATGAAGGAATTGTCGCTTGTAGTTTCATATCTAAAAAGAATTACATATTGTGATGGATTTTAAAATCAATAATATGTAACTGGTGAATATCAAAAAAAAAATTACATATTGTGATAGATTTTATGTAATATTATCAATTTTTATATGTAAATTATACATCTTTCTACATAATATAAAAAGAATTACATATATTTTGATAACTTATACATGTTATATTGATAGAGTTGCATTCTAACATAAAAATAATTTTAAGTTTCATAATGCAATTAACAATATATAAATTTTTGCAATTCAAAATGTTACTAAATAATCTATAAATATAACGTGAAAGCATATAAATAATTGCATATTGCTATGAATTATATATAACACTATCAAATTTTATATGTAACTTGTACAATGTTTATGTAATATAAAAAAGTTATATATATTTGATATTATATTGATAAAGTTACATAATGACATAAAACTAATTTAAAGTTACATATTACAATCAATAATGTATATGTTTTTCAATTAAAAATGCAACTAAATAATCTATAGACTTAACTAGTAAATACATAAAAAAAAATACTAATGATTATGGATTTTATGTAATATTGTTAAGCTTTATATGTAAATTCTACATCTCTTTACATCATATAAAAAGAGTTATATATATTTTGATAATTTTTTGCATCCTTTATTGATAAAATTACATACTAAAATAATAATAATTTAAAGTTACCTATTGCAATTAACAATATGTAAAATTTTTCAATTCAAAATGTAATTAAATCATCTCCAAACGTAACTAGAAAGCATATAACAAATTATATATTGTTAAGAATTTTATGTAATATTATTAAATTTTATATATAACTTGTACATCTTTTTTATGTAATGTACAAAAAGTTACATATATTTCACAATGTTTTACATATAAAATTCCATCATGACATGAAAATAAGTCAAAATTACATATTATAATCAATATATGTAATTTTTTTCAATTCAACTTGCAGCTAAATAATCTATATATGTAACTCGTAAATATAACAAAAATTACATATAATGATGAATTTTATGTAATATCATCAAGTTTTATATGTAGATTGTACATCTCTCTACATAATATTTGAAAAAGTTACATATATTCTGATAACTTTTACATATTATATTAACAAAGTTATATACTGTCATAAAAATAATTTAAAGTTACATAATGTAATTAACAATATGTAATTTTTTTTCAATTCAAAATATAACTAAATAATATAAAAACATAACTATCAAACATCTATAAAATTATTTATTGCATCTTCAACAACTTTTATATTGTAAACATAAAAGACTATTTGATTTTTATATCTATAATGAAAGACACGTTCTTGAATTATTAAATATAGTAAACTAAGCCCAAATATTGTGGATTATTTGGTGAACCAGACCTGAAGGTCAAAGTTTGACTATTGAATCAGAAAATTCTATTGGTAGACTAAATTTGGATCAAGTATATTGTACTTTCAACCAGACCTGAGACTTGTAGTTTGATATATGAAACATAAAATTTGAATAGTAGCTTCTTACAAAATATTATCTACTAAATTTATAAATTTAAATAAAAATTATTAAATTCAAATGTTACATTGAACTTGGATCAAAGTAAATTGTATTATCATTCAGATTTGATACCTATAATTTGACATATGAAACAAAAATTCAGATAGTAGCTTCTTACAAAATATTATCTAATAAATTTATAAATTTAAATAAAAATTATTAAAATACAGTAGGTTACAAAAATTAGTCATATTAAAATATTAAGTCTTTGTTTTTAAAATATTATAAATATTAATTATCAAACTCATATTAAAATTAAAATATACTAGGTTACAATAATTTGTCATATTTAATTATTATGTCTTTGTTTTTAAAATATTATAAATATTAATTATAAAAGTATTATTAAAAATCATATTAAATATTATAAATATTAATTATTAGTTATAGTAATTGATTACCTGTGATAGCAGGTTACAATAATTAGTCACCTATAATAGCAAGTTGTTGTAGTTAGTTACAGGATTTATCTAAACGGCATGTTATTTTTTTTATTGGATAAATACTCAAGGCACTGAAATAATTTTTGAAGCACTTAAATGTGAGACATTCTAGAATTTTTCCATTAATAGGTGTCGTAAGCTTTTTGGATGAATTTTAGTATTATTAACATGATTTCAGAATCAAAATATAAGATTTTCCCCTTTGCTGTATTTGGATGTTTGATTGTGTGAGCACATTAATTTTTTGGTTGATGATTTCTTGACTGATTGGCTTCCCTGAGTTAATTGTGTAAATAAATTAATTTTTTGCTTATCAATTACAGAACAAGAAGGACAAGTTACTCTGCAATCCATTGAACAAAAACGAAAAGATTCTGCAATTTAGCAATGATAGAGGAAGATGAAGATAAATTTTTAGTTTGGACGAGGGGTGCCGCGAGCATCTAGTCGCCTTGGTTTGGAATTTTTTCAATAAAAAATTGACTTAAAATATTTAAAAAAATCATCAATTTAATTATCTGAAGAATCAGTCTATTCACTATCAGTTAATCAAAATATATAATATATTTTATAATAAAAAATTAAAAATATTTTTTATTATAAAATATATTGATATATAATCTTACACATTATAAAATATATAAAAAAAAATAATATTACGATTCGACTAATAAGCGATTTTTTATATAGATATTCAAAACTTGTAACATCTGAAAGTTGAGACCTGTTATAGCTAGGGCTAATAATTGCTAACCCTTATTACATGGAAGAAACATTTTTTTGCTAATGCAAACGAATTCCCTAGTTAAGTAAAGTTCTTTGCTACACTTAGATTTTCTGAATTTTAAATTTAATTTTTTTTAGTGAAATCTCAATCATGTATACTTAGATTTTCTGAAATTTTATATTTAATTTTTTAAGTGAAATCTCAATCATTACTTGAAATAAAAGATAAAGATTATTTTAATATTATAAGTAATATTAATTCAAATATGAGAGATCCAAGCACTTCCTCTTAAATATAAAAATTAAGAAGTCTTTAGTTTAATGATACTAGAGTCAATCTCAAGAGTTATGAGACCGAGAGTTCGAATCTAATTAAATTAACAAAAGAAAAAAAAAAAAGAATATCGTGCAAACTGAAAGATAATAAATATACTTTTCTTTTCATAGAAAGGGAAAGACGACTAATTCTTTAACCTGGTTTGTTAATGATTATAAAGCAATTTGTAGTTTGAGTAGAGAGCAAAGAAAGCAGTTGTATGTGGTAAGCCATTTGATAATTTCTTTACGAATGCCATAGATTTGGTTTTTCACGAAGCAAGCACAAGAGATTCTTATTATAAATAGCCGTTTCTAATTCCTCCTCGTCATGCAACTATTAGAGAAAAGAAAACACGTTCATATACTATATTCCATATTGCTTTCCACCCTCTCAACCTAAAATGGCCCAAGAATTCTCTTCAGTATTGTAGGAAACATTCTTTTGATGTAGGAAACATTCTTTTGAATCGGGTTCTCAATCTTTCCTAGATATTGGGCCATGCTTTGGCATCAACAATGAGCTTAAGAAACTCCAAAGAACAGTTTCGACGATTCATGCTGTGCTTCTTGATGCAGAGAAGATGCCTACACTCAACAGTCAGGTGAAGGATTGGCTAGGAAAGCTAACAGAAGTCGTTTATGATGTAGATGACTTGTTGGATTACTTCTCTACTGAAGCATTGCGACGACAATGATGATGGATGGAAGTAAAGTGATAAAGGAGGTACGCTTTTTCGTTTCAAGTTCAAATCAGCTTGTTTATAGTCTTAAGATGGGATATAAAATAAAGGAAATCAGGGAGAGTCTAGATGACATTGCCAAAGATAGTCATGCATTCCATTTTGTAGAGAACTTACCGACGACATCATTTATGGGTAGGGAAAGGGATCAAACTACATCGGTTGTCGAAGGAGGGGAAGTCATTGGAAGAGATGATGATAAGAAAGCAATTTTAGAGCTTCTATTAGACTCTAATAATGATGAAGATAATAGTGTTTGAGTCATTTCAATTGTTGGCATTGGAGACGTAGGAAAGACTAAACTTGCTCAATATGTTTATAATGATGGTAAGGTGAAAAATAACTTTGAGTTAAGAATGTGGGTTTGTGTGTCTGATGTCTTTGACATAAAAGCAATTGTTCAAAGTGCAACAACATCTATAAGTAGTAGGGAGTCTACAAATCAAGAGTTGGGTCCATTGCAGAGTCGTCTTCATAACGAAATTGATAGAAAGAAATAATTAATTGTGTAGGTGGCAAATGGATCGGTGACTTTTGGGTGATTTCAGGTTGGCTTTGGGTTGTTCATGTCTCGAGCGGATTTGAATACCCATGAGATCATATATGCAGAAAAAATTTCGAATATACTCTTTAAGTTAATATTTCGGGTCATGTCAATCGTTATTCAATTTTTAAATGTACATTTGATTTTGTATCATTAATGTAATATTTTCTCATAATTTGTTAAGAAAAAATAATAATTTTCTCTTAAAAATTGTTTTGAGTCAAATTTTATATAAGACGGAACTTTATTTAAAAAATGTATTTTTATTTAAATGCTAAATAAATTAAACATAATTTATTTTTGAAGCAAACCTTTATGTATAATAAAAACAAACAATTGAACTAAATCCATATAAAATTATATTCAAGTCATATATCAAAATTTAAACTAATTTACAAAGAAATATATAATGTTTAATGATAACAAATCACTAATTGCAAAAAAATTTATGTATTATAAAAAAATTTGTGATCAAATTAATTTTTTCATAATATGTGAATTTATCGTGATAAAAATCAAATTTATCACTATTATTATAAAAATAAATAAACTTGTGATAAATTTCTTTTATGTATTAAATTATTTAAAAAGTATGATAAAAATTTAATTCAATGATGTAAAAAATTTAAACATTTATGTGATTTTAAGTCATATCTAAAGTTTTAAAATAAGTTAATTATACTCTAATTTGATAAATTGATTAATTATATCTCAAGTCAAAATTATAATTTAGTAAAATATATATTTAGACCCAATTGACTCTTATACTTTTTCAATTATTTCAATCAAACCTAAAATTAAGTTTAAAGTTCAATTAATATGATAAATTTATTTTTATTCAATTTTATTTTATTTTTACTCAATTTTATTTTATTTTTACCTAATTAAATTTATTTTATACTTCTATATGATGAATTATAATTTTACATTCAAAATTATAATTCATAAATCTCTAAATCTCTCATTTTTTAAGAAAATTCTCTCAATCTTCATAAAAATTTCATTTTTGAATTTTAAATAATAAATTTTTAAAAATATTTAGAATAAAATATCTAAAAAATATTTAAAAAATAATTACATGAGGTTAATTAAGATGATACTTTATTTTTATTAATTTTTTCTATTTTTTACCTAATTAAACTTATTATATACTTTTATATGATGAATTCTTCATTTTAAATTTGTATTTAAAAAATAAAAATTTTAAAATTTTAATTTATAATTTAGAAAATCTCCCAATCTCTCATTTTAAAAAATTTCTCTTTGTGTCTCCTTAAAAATATAAACTATTTAAAATAAAAACTTTAAAAAATATTAAAAAATTAATTACATAAGCTCAATTAAAATTATACTTTTATTTTGTATTCAATTTAATTTTTTTTGAATAATTAAATTTATTATATGTACTTTTACATAAAAAATTTTAATTTTATATTTAAATCTATAAAATTTTAAAAGGTATATAATTCATAAAACTCTCAATATCTCATTTAAAATTTTTCTCTCAATCTCTTTTTAAAAATTTAAATTTTTATGTTTTAAATAATAAATTATTTAAATCATTTAAAATAAAAGCTTTAAGAAATATTTAAAAAACTAATTACGTGAGCTTACTTAAAATGATACTTTTATCTTTTTATTCAATTTAATCTCATTTTTATTTAATTGAATTTATTATATATTTTTATATGATAATTTTGTATTTAAATTTAAAATTTTAAAAAATTTTTGAAATTTAAATTTATAAATTATAAATCTCTCAATCTCTCATTTAAAAAAAATTTTTTATTTAAAAATTTCTTTCAATCTTTCATTAAAATTAATTTATATATTTTAAATAATAAATTATTTAAATCATTTAAAATAAAACTTGTACGAAATATTTAAAAAATTAGTTACATGACATAAACCTGAAAATTCTCAAAAAATTTCTCCTTGAAATAAAATTTGAGGATTTTATTAGTTTATTATTTAAATATATAAAATAAAATTTTATAATGAAAAATGAAATTAATGTAAAACTAATTATTTATCAGCTAAAATAAAAATAAAATTTTAATTTTTTTGTGAAAAATTATCTAAATTGAGTAAAAATAAAAAATTATTTTAGTAAAATTTAAACTAAATTTTGAGTCTAATTGAACTAATTGAAAAAATATAAGGGTGAATTGAGATTAAATATATGCTTTACAAAACACTAATTTTAACTTGGGATACAATTTAAAAATTAATTCATCAAATTAGGGTATAATTGACTCAATATAAAATTTTGGATACAATTAAAAATTTGTGAAAAGATTTGAGTATTTTGAGTCATTAAGCCCAAAAATTTTAATTCAAAAATTTTTATTATAACAATGAGCATTCAATATCAATTATGATATAAACTCTTTTATCATAATATTTTATCACAATATATTGATGTCAAATTTCTATTGCCCACCAAATTAGATATAAGAAATAATATTGTCATAATAATATTTTGTAACTATGTTAAATAATTTTTTAAAATTGATAAAATTATTTTATCACAATAAATAACTTTTATTCTTACTAAATAACTTGTTATTATAAATAAAAAATTATAATTTAGGTACATGAAAAGACAGTAAAATTAGTAAATTTATTAAAAATATAAAATATTAACATGTTTAAAAAATAAAATAAAATAAATTTGAATTTAATTAAATAATTTAAATATTTTTTAAAATAAATTTACTTTTTATTTAAATTATTATACTTTATATATGTATGTACACATGTGTGTGTAGTAATAAAATTTATTTTTTTCTATTATCAATGGTTCAATTGGGTCGGGTCACAAATTGATTCATTTGGATCCATTTTGACCCGACTCATCATGTTAACTCTTACCTGACCTGATTCTAAAATTTTCTAATCATTTCAGGTTTGCTCTCGATCATAGTCGGATTCGAGTCATATTTTTTCAAATGAGTTCAAGTCGGGTAAAAAAAAAAAATGCCACTATTACTTGTGTTGGATGATGTTTGGAATGAGGATCTTGAAAAATGCTCTCAAAGTAAAGAATGTGTTTAGATTTGGTGCAAAGGGGAGTAAAATTATAGTAACAACTCGTTCTTTAAAGGTAGCTAAGGTCACTAGCACATTGCCACCATACGTTCTAAATGGCCTATCTCCTGCTAATTCATTGGCGTTGTTTGAGCAAATAGTGAAAAGAAGGCAAGAACTAGGGTGCTCAAGTGCAGCAGAAATCGGTAAGGAGATTGCAACAAAATGTGGAGGAGTTCCTCTTGCAATTAAGACAATTGCAATCCAATTGTGCTCAAAGTATCCTAAATCCGAATGGCTGGCTCTTGAGAAAATTGAACTTCCAAAAATTTCTCAAGCAGAAAATGATATCTTGCCTGTACTAAAATTAAGTTACAACCATCTTCCTTCACATTTGAACCATTGATTCACATATCGCAAATTATTTCCAAAAGACCCTAAGATTAGTGTAGAAACATTGATTCAACTTTGGATAGCGCAAAGGTTCGTTAGGCCTTTGAATTTTAGTCAATGCGCAGAAGACATTGGCTGGGAGTAATTTAATGATCCATCATTGAGATTATTTTTCCAAGAATTGGAAAATGATAGATGGGGAGATGTAGTAAGTTGTAAAATGCATTGCCTAATGCATGATCTAGCAGTGTTTGTGGCCGCGAAAGAGACCATCGTATCAAATTCAATTGATGAGTCTATTACTGAAAAAACTCGTCATGTATCTCTTGATTTTGATACTACAGAATTCCCATTGCAAGTTTTCACATCCTTGCTTGAAGCAAGCGAGCTTCGGACACTTCTGCTCCGGTGTCATCCAGGGTTCAAGATTGAAAGAGAGGAATTTGATGCAATATTTTGTAGCTTGAAACGTTTATTGGTGTTAGATTTACACTGCCTGAAGATTGAGAAAATTCCTTCTTCTATTAGAAGCTAAAGCGTTTGAGGTACCGTGATCTTTCTCATAATCAACTGCCAAATTCTATTAGCAGATTGCATAATTTGCAAGTGTTGAAGCTCTCCTTTTGCAAGGAGCTAAAACAACTGCCAAAGATATCAGAATGCTGATTAATCATCAGCATCTTGATTGCGAAGGATGCATTAATTTAACTCATATGCCGTGTAGGATTGGGGAACTGACTGCCCTTCAAACATTAAAATTGTTTGTGGTGGCAAAAGATAGTTCTGCTTCAAAGTACATTGGTGGCTTGAATGACTTGAATAAGCTGAGCAACTTAAGAGGAAGGCCGGAAATGAGAAACTTGCAACGTGCAAAAAATGGTATATCAGAATTGAAGGCTGCTAATTTGGAAGGAAAGCAGCATCCTAGATTATTGACTCTATGTTGGGGTCTAGATGAAGATGATGATCACAATATAGATGCTAATGATGATGAGGTCTTGTTCGAAAGTTTTGGGCCAAACCAAAATGTTGAGTTGAATGTGAATGCATATGGAGGTGCAAGGTTACCGAACTGGTTTTCCTCTGCTAATCTTACTTCTCTTCAGAAGTTGACACTTCAGAATTGCAGAATATTAGTGTCTCTGCCTCAAGGAATGAGGCAGCTTACTTCCTCGAAAGAATTGGAAATAAGTGAATGTCCTCAGTTGAAGGAAAGGTGTGCAATTAAGCAGGGAAAGGATTGGCCAAGCATTTGTCACATTCCAAATGTTCAAGTTGATGGTCAAAAGATTCAATGGGAAGGCCAGTATCCGGTAGATGACTGAAGGTTGTTTTTCCTATTCAACATCTTCTTTATTCTTTTTATATATCTTGTAGTATCATTTGATGATGAGAAGTTTTAACTGATAACCTACTGATTCTGTTTCCTCTAGGCACTTTGTTTGATTCAGCAACAGGAACTAAACCAAGTGGTAAGAATGTAAGTTCTTCTTTTCTTAATTATCTTTTTGAGACTTTATATTAGCAAGAGATAACTCAGAAAATAGCAATATTAAATTTAATAATCTTGTTACATGTCATCTTGCAAGATTCTGTTATGAGAATAATGATAGCTTCAGATATGGGGAAGCCTAATTAGGACTCAGAAGCAATCTTGCTGGAGGCATAGAACTCTCCAATGGCTAGCATATGATTTCTTCTTGTGAAGATAGAGGTACACATTTTATTGGCCTATGTAATATATTTCTGCTGACTCCATGGGCTGCTGCTTAATGTCTTGGGAATCCTCTCTATTGTTTTGTGTACAGGACTGGAGCATGCGTAGCATATCACAGAAAACCAAATATTGGTGGTGTCATTCAAGCAATTCAACTAGTCGATGGATATCATTAGCTTGGCTGGAGTAGTAATGGATTCTGATACAGACAGTAAATTACACAAGAATACAGTATCATTGCTTCTTATCAACAATATTTGCTTTCAATAATATGGTTGAGAAGAGAACGTAAAGAGATATTTAGTAATTATTCCTACTTCTGGTAGGTGCGCCTACTGGTGTCATTAAGTAGTATCCCACTGGTGGAATGAGCAACTTATTTACAGAAAAGAAATATTTCTAGTGGACGAAGCTCTTCATATTAATAGCCAAAACCTCCAAAAAGTAACATGTTACCACAATCATTTTCCATGTGGTCTGGTAAATAATTGCGTCCAAAATGTAATTGGACCCTGAAATATATATATATATATATACTATAATTTTTACTCATCCATGATTACTGCACTTAGAGCTTTTAAATTAAAAATTTAATGATTTTGATGAGTCTGACTTGCAATTAATACTTACACTGAAAACTATAGATATTTATTATTTAGTTATAAAAACAGTAACTATCTATAAAGACATAACTATTGAAAACTCTTATATATATATATATATATATAAAAGAGTTTTAGGACATAGGAGACATCACTTATAAACCAAACATGAAGGTAATGTCAGCATGAATGTTACAATATTTTAAAGAAATTTTAGTATAACAGTATAAACTCATGCGATCTCAATAAATAAATAAATTCAACAATATAACATGACAAAGTTTGATGATAAATTGACGAATAAGTTAACTTTTGTCATTTTGAGATGAACATTCTACTATTAGACTATTACGCTAATCATAATATATATTTATAAAATTATTTATAAAAGTTATAATTAAAGTTTGCAAATATGTAGGATCAAGCGAATTTTAGTTGAGTCTATTAGATTTTAAGTCGAATCAAGTCATTTAATTAAAATATAGATAAAAATAAAATTTAATTATTTTAAATTTTAAATTAAGTTGAGATTTATTTAAAATTCTCAGGCTTACTTGAGATTTATTTTTAAATCAAGTTCAGTTGCAATTTGAATTCTGTTTTCAAGTCTAACTATAAACAGCCATATATCCAACTTGATTCAGAGTTTGACACCCTTCAAGGAAGAGAGATAGATTTGTAGCTGGGGACATTGCACCTGGATATGAAGTCAAAGTTGCCCCATAATTGTAGGTCCATTCCTTTCTCTCATTTCATCACATCAGCTAAATCTTAACAACCTATCTAGGAGTCCAACATACGGTCCCATTTGCACATGAATACTTAATTTCCCCTGTCATAATTTTTTTAAGTAACACAACTCCCAAATTAAAGTTATGAGAAAAGATGCCTACCTTCTTCTACCCTAATTAGTCAATCCGAATATCACAATTACATGAACTTAGTGCTTTCAAAAATTATTAGCTACCTCCAAAAAATGTGAACCATTTTTGAAATATGTGGAAATTTAGCTGATTTCATGAAGCTGTAATCCACAATACAAATTTGTGTTAAAAAGGTCTTATTCCATATATAATATTGACCATAAACTTGATCATTGCTAATCTTGACTATATATCTGTTAGAATTGTTCACATCTTCTAACTTCTTTAAGAGAGGATTGGCCAAGAAAGGTAAATCACATGGGCTGGGGCCCTACTGACCTATTAACTTGCCATTCCCTCTTATTAGCAAATCTTAACAACATAAAAATAAGATGCCTGAGCCCTAAAGATGCCAATTCTAGCATAATTGTCAATAAAATCTTACAAGTGTGTAGGTGGGTATCTATGATCCTTCTTCTTGCCAGCAAGTGCATGTGGATTACATGATATCTGGCCTAGAGGTCCACTAATGTGCACATGCAAGTAGGGCATGCTATTTGTTTTGTTGTGTTTTCATTCAAATGATCTCATTTTCTATAGGTGAAATCATAAAGGAGAGGGCACATGTTGCTTGTCCATTATTAATGGTCCTAAAGTTTGGAAAGTTACTAATGATCTAATTATGGCAACAATATCTGCCACAAAATATGCTAAACAAATTTCAGGGCTTTCTTACCACTAAGCAACTCAATAATGTTAAAAAAAAAATTTAAAAATGTTAGGGTTAGTGGTGAGGCTTTACATTATTTATATCAGAAAACATAATCTGACATATCCAGTGGTTAAAATAATTTAATCACAACAAGATCTACACCATAGGATTAGATTTAGATACAGTGCCATAACCCAGTAATCTTGCTCAAAGGACAATCCCAACTAATTAACCTAAAGGATACTTCCAATTTGTGGGATCACCGCACAATGAGAAAAAAATGTGCGATTATCTCAAACAAAAAAAAAAAAGAAAAAAAAAATTGTGGGATCACCGCACAATGAGAAAAAAATGTGGGATATCTCAAAAAAAAAAAAAAAAGGAAAAGAAAAAAAAGTATATACAAATCATTTAATAAAAATTTATTGATGGAATGTGTATTTTATAGTATAGAAAATTAATTATTAAATTTTTAATAATTTTACGCTTTTAAAAATTTTAAATATTTCTAAAATCATTATTAACAAATTTCATGACAAAAATAACATTTTTGTTTTCTGAATTATTTTTGCTCTAATAAAAAGAGATATGAAATTGAAAATTAAATCAAAGTCAAGATTCAGAAACTGGGCAATAACCCATTAATCTTGCTCAAGATACAAATCTCAATTAATCAATGCTCTTCCAAAGTGTGGGATTACTTCATTTGAATAATAATAATAACAACAACAACATGTTGAATCATGTAAATCCAAAAATTATATGCAAGTTATTAACAAATTAATTTACTCAATAATCAACTTTATATCTCATAGTGCAAAAGATCAATCTTTAAATCTTCGAAAAATTTACTTTCTCATTTATAAAACTTTGGTGTATCAGAAGAAATATTATATATAAGTTTGAGGATAAAAATGCTATTTTTATTTTCTTAATTATTTTGTCCGGTACAAAAGAAACATAAAATTGAAAATTAGGTAAAAAAAAAAAAGGTTTGGTCAAGCTCCCTGTGGTGCTCTATAAAAGTTCTTGAAATTACAAAAATGCCACTGCCATGAATTGTGGAGATTGGAGAAAGGTGTAAACCCGAGACATCGAAGAGACGAATGAATGAGGAGAACAGTAAGCCCCTTCAGCGTGATTTCTGGTGACAAACACCCTTTTCTGTTTTTTTATTTATGAGTGACCAACCCATCTCCACTTATCGTTCGCTCTCTTTGTCCTCTTCCTCACGATAAATACTAACCTTTCTCTCTTTCTTTTCCCCTTATCAGACATTTCCCTTCTTCTCTTCCCTTCTGTATCTAGCTCTAGCTTATTTGAAGAATGGCTATAGGGGTTTCTGTTTTCCTTACCCTTTTCTTGCTCTTTAATGGGTCTGCTTTGGCTGCGACGTACATGGAAGGTAATGCTCAAAGTTCACACCTTTCAAGTTTTTATAACCCCATTTTGTTAGCTTTAACTTAAAGATCTGAACTTTTGAGTGGGGTTTTTGTTCTTTTCTTGTTCTTTGTGTTTTTGGAGCAATTATAGTGCTGAAGCTAATCTGAGTTTTGTTAGTCTTTTTTTGTTTGAACTAATTTGCTTTCCCCATTTGCTGTTTGCTTTAGGATTCCTTAAAAATGGCAACTTCGAGCAGAAGCCAAAAGCCACTGACCTGAACAAGACAAAACTCGAAGGGAAATATGCACTTCCTGGTTGGGTAACCAATGGCTTAGTGGAGTACATTTCTGCTGGGCCACAACCTGGTGGGATGTACTTTTATGTAGCTCATGGAGTTCATGCTGTTAGGCTAGGCAATGAGGCCTCAATCTCTCAAAAAATAGCAGTAAAGAAAGGATCTTTATATGCACTGACATTTGGTGCATCAAGAACTTGTGCTCAAGATGAGGTTCTAAGAGTCTCTGTTCCTCCTCTGTCTGGTGACCTACCTTTGCAGACATTGTATAGTAGTAATGGTGGAGACACTTATGCTTGGGGATTTAGAGCCACATCTAATGTAGTTACTATCGTATTTCACAATCCTGGTATCCAAGAAGACCCTGCCTGTGGACCCCTCATTGATGCTGTTGCTATTAAGGAGCTGTTTCCACCGAGGCCCACAAGAGGTATAAGGTTTCGTCCATTAATTTGCTTAATTGAATCTAGAGTTTGTGTTGCTTAGCAAGAATCTGTGAACACAAAATCATTCTGCACCTTTTAATTGCTATAGATATTGAACCGAAAATTCATTCCATTACGTTTCATTATAGTCCCATTATATAACAAAATTTGCTTTTTATACACTTTGGGACTTGTTTAACATGATTATGCTGGTCCCACAATCTTAGATTATTGCTTGATTTAGGTACTTGATTTGCTTTCTTAGTTATGGCTTTTGTGGGTGTGTTTTTTTTTTTTTTTTTGAAATGTTGGATTTTACATGAATCTATTTTTTCATGGTCTCATCTATGGTCCTAAATGATGATCTCTTGTAGGTAACTTGGTAAAGAATCCTAGTTTTGAGGAGGGTCCTCATCGCTTCGTGAACTCTTCCAATGGTGTCCTCCTCCCTCCAAAACAACGAGATCTTACATCTCCACTTCCTGGCTGGATCATCGAATCGCTTAAAGCTGTGAAATTCATTGATGCAAAGCACTTCAATGTTCCTTCTGGACTCGCTGCAGTTGAGCTTGTTGCAGGCAGAGAAAGTGCCATTGCCCAGATCCTTAGAACAGTTCCTAACAGAGTCTATAATCTCATATTCACTGTTGGAGATGCAAAGAATGGTTGCCACGGATCGATGATGGTCGAGGCATTCGCTGCAAAGGACATTTTTAAGGTTCCATTTGAATCCCAAGGAAAGGGTAATTTCAAGACTGTGAGCTTCAAGTTCAAAGCTATTTCAGCCAGGACAAGAATCACGTTCTACAGTTCATACTACCATACTAGGATTGATGACTTTGGATCACTTTGTGGCCCTGTTCTTGATGATGTTAGAGTTTTCTAGTTCATTCTATGATCAGCAAACTATTACATGTGTTTTACTAAATATAATGAGGTGAAATTCTGCATCATTTTAAGCCAAACTGAGTGTAAATTTGACCATTGAGGCATATGCTTTGTTTTTTGTCCTTCTACACCATGTATTTTCTTTGAGGTATGAGAATGGAGACTCGATGCATTGCACCGGACCCATAAGAAAATTAAGTGGGTGAAAAAAAGAGTACCGATGTCATATATTTGAGAAAAAAATAAAATAATGAAATGATTTAAGGGACCATGTTTCATTTGCTTTTTTTGATCAAATGTCATATATTAAAAAGAAGAACAATCAGAATACAACGCAGACAAAAGAGGTTTGAAGGATTGTAAAACCAGTATTTCTTGCCGTACTTGTAGGTATCGGCAAGTAATTCGGATTTCTCACAAGTAATAACAATATGAAGTAGCAACCCTAACTATGGGACAAAAGGCGTGGACAGTTTGGGAGGTTAAGGTTCCAACTCCACCCCTAACCCAAATGAAGTCTCCCTCCATTGATGGTGTTTGGCCATCATTCATGAGCTATTTATAACAATAATTCATAAAGACATTAAACATATAACCATTCTGCCCAAACAATTTCTCATGGTGATTCCCACTTACGATTCAATAGCTGCTTGTCATCCTAAAATAGAGCCTTATTCTCATGCACTTGTTTTTCTAAAATTTATCATGATAGAAATAACATGAGCAAGTTTAAGGCTGATTTTTTGTTCTATGCAATTACAAATCCAAGCTTAAATTCTCTAAAAGTTCCAAAACATTAGGGATTGAGACAAAATGATTCAGTGCATCAAGCAATATCTCATATTTCATATATGACATTGATGCCATCAACACAGAAATCCACAATGCAAAGCCATAGTGGTAGCATAAGCAATTTCCGGAGAAATATTAGAAGTCCTAATTTCAATAATCAATTTATTTCAGAATATGAAACTGTCTGCGTCAATATCCTGTACAAAGTAATACATAAAAAAGTGACAATAGCTAATATCTTATGAGGTTATTGGCCCCCCACAGAAAAGGAAGAGAAAATGAAAGAAAATGATGAGAAAAATATATCATTAACATGATAACTTGCACTATATAATGGCAAAGCAGGGAAGACAAGCCTGATGAGTATGAAAAAGTAAGAAAAATTGAAGCAAGGAACATATAAATTATAGGAAGGAGAGAAACTGCCTTCATTGACTCTCATCCAACGTACCCACAAGACACTTCTCCAGTAAGAATTCTGCATTCACCCAAGCATGATATTTGTCTGACATACAGTTAAGGATTGCAATTCCTCCAAAAAAAAAAAAAAAAAAAAGGATTGCAATTTAAGCATTGAATTTCAATATTTCTAGAAGATATAACAGAAAAAAATTGTGGGAAACATCTATAGTTTGCTCTTTCTTTTGTTCTAATTTTTTTTAAGGAAAAAGTTTAAAAGAACAATCTTAGGCACAACACAGAGGCAAATGCTATTTATACATTTTATTCTTCAACATGAGAAAAAATACATTAAAAGATGAAAATTTATGTATGCCCCATAGGTCGCTAACTGCGATCGGTGATAGTGTTGACAGTCAAAAATAACCAATAAGTTGTATTTATATGATTCATTTTCAATTGAATGAGTTTGTCAAAATCTGAAAAATATTTTCCTCTTGAAAAGATTAAGTTATTTACTTAGAAAACATCTTCTGTTGAGTAATTTTGCTGAGCATGCCACAGAAGATGTCCCTGAAACAAACAGAGTCTAATAAACAACTTGAGTTATGACCTCCAGATGGAAACTGTCAAAAATAAATCCAGAAATAGGATACTGAATAAAGATGTACAATCTTTTCCAACAGCCTTCATCAGCATATCAACACCTAAAACAGAAATTCTCAGAGCAAGTCACAAGTCTATAGCATGAAACAAATCTAAAGTTATTGCCGGCAGCTCATGGAATAAATGATGTCTCTGCAGCTAAATTATATTTCCTGGTTTAATTGCAACATGAAGAGCATACTTTAAGTTGCCTAGGGACCATAATACCAGACAAAAAAGCATACCCATTCATATGCATGAGAGACAATATTGACAGAAATAACCATTAAATACATCAGACATGAAATTCGCCAAACAACATAAATTTCGCTACATCGGATATGTTAAAATGCATCAGCACAAAATCATGTTCATACCTCCAGGATGAAACTTCATGTATGGAGACAAATTATACACACGACCTTTTAGAACAGTCCACATGGAACCTTCTTTTTGGTGTTGTTTAACTTCATTCATTGAGATGAATCTCTTAGTAGACTGTCCTTTCAATCCTGGAACAAAAATTTTCAAGTCATGGAGCACAAGCAGAATGGCACAGCAATTGCTACTTGGATGATATCACAAACAATTAAATGTTACTCTACTAGATTACATGGTAAGGCACAGTCAAGCACAGCAATCAGTATGATTCATACACAAGGAGGAAGCAGGAAAGCAGACTTTTACTCAAATAAAATAGAAAGTACACTGAGACTTGAAACAAAACAAAGAAAAGAAAACATTCAGGTTATTAAAATTTAATGTGCTTGTGTGTGTGTGTGTGTGTGTGTGTGTAGACTCTATGGGATACTGTTGTATGAACCAAAAATAACCCTCCAAAATGTATAGTTGACAAATTTGGTTAGTTCGCAATAGCAAAAATGCATAATTCACAATTCTAAACCAATAAATTTATTCTTATTGCACATATGGCCATATATGGAGACCAAAAAAAAAAAAAAACAGTAAATCATATATTGGCACAATAAGTTCCACTGTATACATTGACAGCATAAATTTAAGACAAATGATCATATTTTCATGTCCCTATATAGACATGAACCAGACATGTAACACTTCAAAGATAACAAACTAAACAATTTGCCATCTAAATTATTCTATAAGGATTATACTCTTGACTGATACCCAAAGCCTAGAAGCTGAGGACAATCTCAAAGTGTGAGGATGCTTTTCACATGTATTTCACACTATAAGCAATAGCCAAAAGAATTTTACTAAATTCCAGCCCGTCAAGCTGAAGATAAGTTCAACACTTCCTTCAAGTAAAGCTCAAAATTTAAATCTTCAGAACAGAAAATAAAGATGATAAAGAGAACCAACTTAGAAATAGTTAAAATTTATATCCGAAGTAGAAGCAACCAGCACTATACTAAATATCCAGGAATCCAGAAAAACAAAACAAATAAACTCGGGAAAACCAAAAGCAACAATGGTAAAAAATTTTATTAAGAAAACATCGACCAAGTAAGTACCTGCAAGATCTGAATGAGTTTGAGTAAGCTTAAGCCAGTCCATTTGGCTAGAGCCCTTCTCGAAGGGAACCTTGGCTCGAGGTGCAGACTTCCTAGCAGAAGGTTTTTGTTCTTGCAAATTTGCAACTGAAATTCCAATAGACGAATCACTAGATCTTTTTAGAGATGCCGTATCAATAACATTGAAAGACAAAGAGCCAATAGTTCCCTCCTTCTTGGAAGAACCATTATTTGGCAATCTATCTTTCCAAAGGATAACACTACTTCCACTTGCATTAATCGCCTTCGAGTACTCATCTTCTATAGCCATACCATCAATATCTGAGGCAAGCTTCTTCGCCTCTACACCATCTTGGGCAAGGGGCACACCCACCTAAATACATAAAAACAAATTTTAAAAGTCGTCTTATATCACTAATATGAAAAACATCCATGCTCCACAATATATCATAAAATCCAAAATTTAAAATTGATACAAATGAAGTGAAACACGAGCAGATTAGGAAAACGCATTAAACTTGCCTGGCAAAATGCGAAATCACTGTCATTGTCACTATCCATTCCACATAAAAATACAATTTCGAATTAGTTCAAGCAAACTTCCCTCTTCAGCTTAACCACCTGCAACCAATGACCCACATCAAAATTCAACAAAGATAAGCATAACAAAATGACCTATGTCATATAAACCACACAGCATATAAATACAACTCCTGAAACAACTACAGAATCTTTCTAGTACCAGACAAAAAAAAAAAAAAAAAAAAGAATTTTGCTATTCTTTTGCTGTCAAATTTCACCGTTAAGCAATCAATTATACGTAGGAGACAAATTCCATATGTATAATCATAGCAAGTAGAAAAATATGAGATCAGAAAATTAAACTATGCAAAAAATAAAAAATTAATGTAGAAAAGGAGATATGAAATGCGTAGGTTAATACTTACAATGCTGTGCGTTGAAATGGGGATGAAAGAATCAAAATTTAGATCGGAAGACGTGAGACTGATTGGGTTTTTTTACGGAAGAATTGTAATCGAAAATGAGTTAATTCTGGTCATCAATTAGCCAAGCCGTCGTTTTGGACTGCTATTTTTTCATTTTTGGGGTTTGATTTTGTAATAAACGAAGCACGTGCGTCCGACACTTTATTAGATAATAATTAATAATTAATTTATATATTATTGCATGATCAAATAAATCTAAAAAGTGACTGTATTGATTCAGTACAATTGTAAATCATCAGTTGCCCAAGTGATTAGGGTGATGCTCTGAAATATAACATTGTGTTTGGATGGAGGTAAAGAGGGGGAAGTTAGGAAAATGATAGAGAAATTTATATATTAATCTTATCCAGGGAAGAGTGAGGAAAATAAAAGATTATATATCCTTTGTTTAGAAGAAAAGATAAATTAAAAAAGATTAAGCACTAAAAGCAATTAAATAATCATATAAATTATAACTTAAAAATAATATATATATATATTTGATATAATAAATAATTATTACAATTATATATGTTTTATTTTGAGTTTCACATATAATTGCAATAAATTATACATGGTAAATATGTATTTATCACATATATCATTCATATGATTGCTGGCAATTATATATTTTTTCTATGCTCTTTCATATAATTGCTGACAATTTTGTGTCATTTTCTATGTATAACCATATAAGAGTTAGCATATATATATATATAGGCAAATACGTATTTAGCAAATTATGTGTAGAGAAATTAGTATTTTTTTTTTTTAGAAATATCATTTAATATAATAATTATAAGTATTTAACAAAGATGAAAATAAAATGAAGTTTCTAGTTTATAGGGTTTTGAATTTTTAACTATTAATAAATGACAATTTGAGGTTTTTAATTTTAAGTAAGGATAAAACTGAAAACAAAAATTTCATTTTTTTATTTAACCTTTCCTTTCCCCTTCCTTACACTTAATCTAAAGTGTAAAAAAAGTGGAGTAAAATTAGTTATGGATAAAGAAAGTTTTGTATACTCTTCTCTTTCATTTAAATGACTCACCTCTTCCCAAACAATGGTACAAACTTACACTTCCTTACCCCATTCAAACAAAATGTAAGTGTCTCAATTTCAAATCCTACAAAAAGCAGTAAGTGCTCACACAACACCTTAAAAAAAATTAGCATAATCAATTTTTTTATATATGATAATACTCAAGCTAGGGTGGACCAAGTCTAATATGAGTATTTAAAAGTTCAACTCAATTTGGGTCATGCCATAATAATAGTCTGATCTATTTCAAGTATTTTCTTTACATCGAACTTGTAACTCCTATCTACCATATTAATTAGTCCAAAAAAATATTACTACTTAGTTAAATAATCTAATTTCAATAGGATAGTTCATGATATCCTAATGTAATAAATGCTCAATTTGAATAGAATAGTTCATCATATTCTAATGAAATAAATTTTACCTAACCTTTATATAAATGAAATTTTCTCTGATATATTATGTATCTTGTTCTTAAAATATTTTCTTCAACTCAAAAAAATTCTTTAATGACTTAATCGACATAGGCTAAATTTCCTCTTACTTTTCTCTTTCTTATAGGTTCTAACAAATAAGAAGTTATCAATTCATCATTAGTGTAATAAGTGTGGATGCTTGTAATAGTTCTTAATTTGTCAACCATGGATCTTATGCTAATGTGAACCAACAACAATAAGAAGCCCAGAACATGTCTGATATCATCAATGTTCCCATCCCAACTCCTGTTAGTGTAGTGAGTGTGGATACCTTTGAAAAAAGGTCCTAATCGTTACCACCTTTTCAAATTTTACCCACCTAAATACAAGATACTATTATTAATGCACAGTGGTAGAATAAAAAAGGGGGTTGATACACGCTGTAACTCCTCTGACCAGCGAAGGAAAGATGATGAAGGAGGGAGCAACAGAGGCTTAACCCCCTGCTACCATGGTGGTTCAAAACCAAAAAGAGGGGGAGGGGGTTGAAGGAAGAAGAAACCCCCCTTCAAACTTTTAATTTTTTTTAAAAGAATATGTACAAAATGGTGTTGTTTTGTTTTAAAGGAAATAACATCGTTTTTTTATCATTTTTTTTAAAACACCTATTCCCCCATTTTTTACATTCTAAAACAAACAAAAAGGGGTCCCACAACCCTCCTCACATTCAACATCTCCTTCCAAAAAATCCAATTTTTTTTTTCATTTTTTTATCCATCCATTTTCTCCTCTTCTAAAAAATTATTTAAAACACTTTTCAAAATTTTGAGTTTCATCAATTTTTTAAGGGGTCCCATAACTTTATTTATCATAATTAAATCTTTAAATTAAATTAATTCTTATAATATTCTTAATTAAATCAACTTAATCAATAATTTAAATAAACTTAAATAATTAATATTCTTAAAATAAATTAATTCAATTTCTTAAATTTCATTTAACATAATTTATTCACATAATATAATTAACATTAAAATCATTTAAATCATATGCTCATATTAACCAAATTAATTTCATAAATTCCTTAATTATTTACTTAGTTAATTCACATAATGTAATTAACATTAAAATCATTTAAAGTATATATTCATATTAACTTAAAGTAATTTTCATAATTTTCTTAAATCTCAATGAAATTTAAACTTAAATAATTAAGATCTCATATCTTTAAATCCATTAATCATTAAATATATATTTTTTATATATACTCATCTTAAAAACATTGAATATCATCACGTACTTATTTAAATTTAATTTCTTAAATATAAAATATTTATTAAGCATAGTTCTTTAAACTTAATTTATAACAAATAATATAAACTTAATTAAAATAATAATCTCTTTAACATAAAATCATTTCTCTTTAAAATACTTATATATACATTAAATTATCTTTTTAAATACAATAAAATATATCTAATCATCATTAAATCATTAAAATTTATAATTATATACATAAAATTAAGAAAATATTTTTAAAATAATTTCGATCACCGAAATTTCCTAAAAACTAGATTTCAAACCTTACAAACCCCTAAAAAAAATAGATTTCTCATTTAACCCTCCTCTTCTCCACCCATCTCCTCCTCCCCCTCTCTCATCTCGTTGTTACAGAAAGTCACCAACAACTTTAAGTAAGTGAGATGCCCTTAAAAAAAATTTCTAGTTTTGTCACTGCTCTTATTAGCCAACTAATAGCTAGCATAATCGATCTTAAAAAGCCTTTTTTTTTTAATGACGAAGCACCACAAGAAAAAATATTGAAAACAATAAAAAAAAGGTATAAGGTGAAGAATATTTTGTTTTATATTATCATTTTTACAATCATAACCTTTTGTTTTTAGAAAATAAGGAAAAAGCATGTCACACAAAGTTCAAACTTTCAAATATCGACAATTATGATACTTCAATTAATCCATGAAGCCACCTCCACAAATTTCAATCCAAGTTGGAACTCCATAATTGTTCAAATGCTTTATAACTACTCAAATGCTTTACTGTGTAAAATTTTTCCCTTGAGTGAAGGGGTGGTTACAAGAATGATACCAAGACTTATCTCAAGATTCAACCCATCACTTTACACAACTTTCTCAGTTATTTACAACTTGATTCATTTTCATCATCACTTAAGTCGAAATGTCATATGATCTCCATGAGATAGTTTGTTGTGAAGAAGCAGAGTCTTTGTGCGATTACTTTGTCACGATCCAATTTAGGACCATGACCGGCACATAATTAATATTATATTAACTTATGCAAGTTTAGATAGACAAATATAGCTCTAAGGAAAGAAATGATCAAGGATTATTAACTTAAATAACATAGTCTCTGAATATCTAATAGAAAATCTGAACAAGTAATATTATATCAAAAGAATACCCAAAAGTAAACTGCAGAGTCTCTATCAAACATAAAAAAATAAGGTCATCCAAATGACTGCAATAAAAATTAGCCCAAGAAAAATGAAGTTCGGGCATACGCAATAGATGTTAACACAGATAAGATAGATTCTCCAAGGAAGAATGAACCAAAGTTTAGACCGGTTATAATTATTTAATAATCTAAAAAAAATAAAGCAGACATAAATTGAGCTAATACTCAATAAATGATAATTATAACACACAATAAAATAGGAACGAACAAATGTTCAAATAATTTCACTATAGTTTTATATTTTTTTCAAATATGCTAATGTTACAAATAATTAAAATCTACCTTGAGCATTCAAACCAATAAAGATATTTAAATCAATATCAATTCATTTAAATTAATAAAATATTTCATGCAAAGTATTTTTGGTAGAGTACTATATGGTGATGATAGTCCACATCACCCAAAACCCAAATAGTAAGCACGCTACCAAATAATCAGATACAAATCACCTCCTCTATAGATATCAATGCATGACTTTAATGTAACATAATAAATTATGATGCATGACAGCAAATAATGCAATCATATTGTCGTGATAGTCGGGGAGGCCCAGATAACAAATAATCAGATACAAGTAACTAGGTACTAAATACCAGTTTAAAATTCAAACTCATTCAAATAGATATCATATTATAAATCAGAATTCAAATCATAGAAATTCATATTTCAGAAACAAGATTATAATTAGCAGTATTAAAAAAATCAGATATTAATAAGCCAAAGTTCAAATACCCCGAAATCGAGAAATTAAATCAAATATATTCAAAGCACTAAATCTCGCAAAAATAAATCCACAAATTCAGAATATCAAATAAAATTTCAAATAATTTAAAAGTTTGTTCCCGGATGCCTAAGGGTTCTAAATGCACAAAGCATTTAGCAAGTATTTAATCTAATAATTTATAAATAATTGATGATAAGCAATAAAATTAATTTGATAAAGGTTAATATTAAGAAACAATTTATGAAATACATTCAAAAGGTTTATTATCAAATCTTATTTATTTAAATATTTATAGTGATAATTTTTTTAAAAAAAAATGAATACGTGTTATGTACCATAATTATCACTCACTTGAAACTCTAAATAAAAGTTAGTCTAATACCTTAATAACACCGAAAGGATCAGAATTTCCTACAGAAAATAACAGGATAGATGAATTATCTTATAATACCTATTTAAGGAATACTAAGGACTAAAATTAAAGGATCAAGTAAAAGTAAGGAGGTAAAGAAAAATATACAATAATTTATATTGTAGATAAATAATTATAGAATTTGTTAAAGCTAAAACACCAACAACAACAACAATAATAATAATAATAATAATAATAGTAGTATTTAGAATAGGTATAACTTAATTCCACAAGTAAAGAAAAATTCTTGTAATAAATCCTGAAATGAATAAATTTATATTAATTGAAGGATGATATTATCTCTCTCGGTATATACGGCTCAAGAAAAGAATAGGAGCAATTAAGAAAACCAAGCAACAGTATATTTGGTACCAAATAGAAAGGAGGCATTACAATAATTGAAAAAGAAAATGAAAACGATCTTACAAAATTTAGATTGATAAATCTGGTACCAAGTGGAAGCAGTATTTGGTACCAAGTGAAAACAAAATATGAAGTAATTGATGTATTTGGTACAAATAAAAGATAGGAAGTGTGCAGTATGGTGGGTTGTCACTGACCGAACACTTGTCAAACAAAAAAGAAATTGTACAAATCAACTTAAAAGTAAAGGAATTAAGCATGTGCATAGAAATTGGTACCGTTAGCTTCCGAATTCAATTCAACAATAACTATAAGAACAGACAAAGATAACTAACCTTTACGAAGAACAAAACAGTACGCTTATCGAGAGAGAATTAATTATTCTCTGCAAAAATAATACAAAAACAAAATAAAACAAAAATAGAAGACGGAGATGGATGGTTACAACAGCATTGTTATCAAACATACCAAATTATTTACAGCAAAAGGGCACGAGGAATAAGGGGAGAAAGGCTATAATATTAACTTTGTGATTGAGATGACAGATTCAGTAGTTTAGTGGTATTAGGGATTGATAATGGAGGGAGTTTTAATGGGTGTAGCATAACTGATTCATAATAGCAGCAGGAGGGGGACAAGGAAATTATTAATTATTATTATAAAAAAATACGCACATATATATATATCTTTAGGAATATTCTGAAAAAGAAAAGAAAACAAAAAGAATATATTTTTAAAATTTTCTCTCTAAATAAAATATAAAAAATAAAAAAATACTCTCATACTGTAGCTACAAAACTATATGAATTCTCAAAATAACTTTAATTATTTTAAAAAAAATACAAAATTGAAGGAAATTCAATGAGGTGGTTATACAAAGCAACAATCTCAACCATGAAGTCATAGTAAATGCGACGATTGTAAGGAGCCCAAGATACTTTTTATAACCTGCAACCATTTAACTCTCATGCATTGTAATATGGAGAAGCAATTTTTGCTAAAGAGATATGGCTAATTTGTCGAAATTTATCTGCTGTCCAGAAGCACTCCCATAACAATTGAGAATATCCAGAATAGTTTTGCATGGTTGCACGCTAGCTCTAGCAAAGATAATTGAATCATTTGCCAAAAAACTATCATTTGCCAAAAAAATAAGTGTGAGATAGAAGGAGCTAACTTAGCTACTCGAACCTCGTGTAAGGTTCTATTTGACTAGGCTATCCTTAATAAACCAGAGAGAGCTTCTACGCACATGATAAACATGTAACGCCACAAACAGTCTCCTGTCTAAGCCCTTCCTGCAGGTGGAAATGACCACTCAACATAACAGAATAGGATGCAAAAACAACACACCTAATTAGTTTAATGAGACAGTCATACAAATCAATATTTTCATATTTTTAGGGTATTGAGAGCTTTAGATGAAGAGATTCCTGGAAAGGGGAAGGTTGGTTGTTCAGTTACTTCATCATTGAACCCTCAGCCTTAAATTAATCCCAAAAAAAAAAAAAAAAAAAAATGGTTGGTGGCATGGGACGAGGAAGGGTGAGCGGTAATGGGTTTTAAGGTGTAATAATGACCATTGTGAAATGAAATGAAAAAAGAGATGATAAGTTTGTTTCTCATGAATATAAGGTTGGGTTATGGAATGGATATTTGATGCAATGTCTTCTTAATTCATCGAATTCTATTTTTAATGTTTATCATTTTTTCGATCTTATGTTCCCGCTTTAGTTTTAATGTGTATATAATACATCTGTTTTTTTTTTTTGGTCACATTTACTTTAATTAACCCTAAAATAAAAAGGTAAGGATATAATTTAAACTAAAGATTAATTTTGTCCTTAATTACATTTTTAATAAATTTAGAGAGAAAATTAACCCTTAAGCCTATTAATTAAAATTTTAAAATATTTTTTACATAACAATTGTTTAAAGAAAATTAAACTATCAAATTTCAAACTCTTAATATTTTATATCATAAAATAAGTGATCAACTAGATTAATGATTTTAACACTGATATTTTTAAGGAGAAAAAAATACAATTTAAATTCTAATTCTAACATTTTTATTATAACAAATATTTCATTATCAAACTATTATGTTTTATAAGTTTGTTTTAGTTTTAATATAAATATAACTCATACTGAGATTTGATTTTTTTAAAATTATTGAACATTAAAAATATATCAAGAATTAAATATATAAATTTTTATAATTTATGAGACCGACAATTGATTGCAAAAGTAAACCTATATATTTAATTAACTTACATTAAAATAATATTCTTTTAGTATATTCAATGAGATAATTACATATCAACTTATGAATTAATCACATTAATTTTCTATTAAATAATTTTAAAGGTGCATATTACATTAATTTCGTAAGATAGACAATAAATTTTTAAATACCCCAATGAATTAGAAAAAATTAGAACTTTGAAATTTTTTTATATTATAATTACTATATTTTTAAATCAATTTATAAATTAATTAAAATTGAATTTATTTTATTAACGATCTTAAGGACATATTCTCTATTGACTTAATGCCTAAAAAATGATTTATCTAGACGTTTGTCTTAAGAATGCAATCCAAAATAAATAAATAAAAAAACAACAAACTTGTCGTTTAAATTAATTGAATAATTAGGATTAATTTAAGTAAATAAAAAAATTTGTTAGTTTTGGAATTAATTGTTTTAGAAGTTCAATATTTAATCTTAAATGTGAGGATGTATCTTTAAAATCATGTGAAGCTGTATTTTTAAAATTGTTCAAAAAATTGTGTCAACAAATAATTTAATTTAAGATGATGTGTTGAGAATGATTGAAAATTATAATATCGTTTACATTATTATATTATAGTATATAATTAATAATTTAACATTGAATTAGATAAAAAATATTATTCACCATTAGATTATATAAAATTAAATATAATTAGATTAAATAAAAATTATTATTCATAATTATATTAAATTACGTTATTTAACGATATTATTAAATAAATTACTGTGAAGTTTATCATAGTCACTAGATACCTGGATAGATTCTAAAGAAATCATCTCACAACAATTATGTCTATACGGTGTCATTTATATTATTATATTTTAATATTATAATTAATAATTTATTATTAAATTAAATAAAAATTGTTGTACTCTATTAAATTAAATAAATTTTTTTATTTATTATTAAATTAAATTACATTATATTATATTATTAAAAATATCATCCTAGAATTCACAACTAAAGTAATGCTCGTTTGTCTCCCTTTGAAACTCATACAGCACCCTTACCATAGATTGCTAGCAGGCCAGGGGACCATTCCACGTTTATATCTTTTCTTAGCATTTGCTCTTCCCTGTCCACTAATTTTCTCTTCCTTTCTTTCTCATCCACATTCTCCATTTTCTTCTTCAACAGCATTTATTTATTTGTTGATTGTTTGTTTGTTTTTCTCGCTTTTTTAAGATCTCTCTTTGTTGAATCCCGGGACATGTCGAAATCCGTCGCATTGGATCTCGCTTCCGGTCTCGGCGGAAAAATCGATAAATCCGAGGTTCTTTCCGCCGTCCAACTGTATGTACTCTTTACATGCTTATTGTCTCTCTTTCTCTCCAGGCTTTTAGGATGATACTAACAGTTATTCTTTCAGATTCTGTCTTTTTCTCTTTCTAAAATAATGGGTTTTTTTTTAATTTAAATTTCTTTATAATTTTGCTTGAATCTTTAAATTTTTCGCTTTTTTTAAAAATAATTTAACGTTTTGCAATTGAATGTGGTGTGGTGGGGTGGGGTCCTTATCTGTGTGTTAGACTTAAAGCTTATTGCATCTGTAGAAGAGTTTTTAGTTTGCAAGGACTTGACATTTAGACTGTCTGTCATATGTAACACTGACCTGATCTGATTGTTAATTGTAATTAAGTCTTATGTTGCTTTTCTTTTATTGTCTGAGGAAATTTATGGGAGTAGTATCCTACCGTTTTAATGAAACAAGAAGGCATGACGTTATGGTTTGGTATCATGTAATTGAAAGGGAAAACAGAAAATTTTTTTTTCTTGTGGCTGCTATTGAGTGACAGGGCAGTTTTGCTGGTTCATTTTTTATTCACAGTAATCTTGGTATGCGTCTGATTTCTTAACGAAGGTACTGAGGCAGAACTTTTTTTTGTTGTTTGTACCCAAAACAGCAAAGAAAAAAAGGATAATTTTGTTGTGAGAGCAAGCAAGAGCATAGCCAAATACTAGTAATAGTAATAAGACATTGATGTTCTTGGATTTGTTATGCTATTTACCAAGATACGAGAAGTTACAAGTGTAAGTAGTAATTGAATACAGGGGTTGAATGAAGGTTTGGAATAGCAATTTTATGGATTCACCTTTTAAAAAAAAACCTTTATGTCATGTATTATTCTTCTTTATGTCTTATAAGCATCATATTTTATTGTGAATTTTGGGAGTTGTTTTATTTTTCTTTATATCATAATCAACAGAGCCTTTCATATGTCAATGGAAATTAACAGTGCAAAAATGCTAAAGAAAATACATTTTTTATGCTGGCCTACTGTCAATTGAAATATTCTTGTGGGATATGTTGAGTAGAAATGAAGTGTTTCATGCTTAGTGTAGTCAAAAGCGATATGCGCACTCAAGGCGATATACCTTCCTAAAGCGCAAAAAAAGTGCTCGCTTGAATGAAGCAAGGTGCATAAGTTCTAAAATAATTTATTAGTAATATTATATAATATATTAAAAACTAGAAATCATAAATTTATAATCATTGGCAAACAACAATCAAATAACAATTAAAATTTGTGAAAAGTCACTTCACATGATAAAATAAAACTCCAAAACATTTAAAAAAAAAAAAAAGAAAATCTATGCAATTATGTGGGAATCTAGTTACTAAAGATCACTATCTGACTCATCCCCTAAGTCCTCTTTGATCATCAAAATCGAATACATATCCTTCAATATCCTTCTCATTCTCATCTACATCATCCTCAACATCTTTGAGTTGAAGTTGTGAAGTTGAGCCTTTTGAACTTGCACTTGACCTCACTGACTTGGTTTGATTTCTTGTATTCCTAGTTGGTTCTCCAACACCGGTTGCTTTTGCAATAGCTCCCCACGTCAAACCACCATTGTCATCATCTGCAAATACCGTCTCATCTTCTACATTCTCCTCAATTGTAACTACCCAATTTACCAACTAACCATTCATTAAATGACCCTTATTACCCTAATTTTAAATTATATATCATCTGCAGTATAGTTATAGGTAACACTTAACAACCGCCAACTTTTCTTTTCTTTTTTTTTTTAAAAAAAAAACCTAACCTATCGCCTCTTAGAAGAGGTGCAGCCAATCATATATGAAGCAGTGGGGCCCAATTGTGCCTCTCCTGAGCACTTAAGCGCATGAAGCGCTCACTTTTGACTACACTGTTCATACTATTAAATTGGTGAGACATCAATTGCATATGAAGAAGTTCCCTGGATGATGTGTGAGCAGTGTGATAATTTCAGCCTGCAATTCTTGAATTTTCTTGTGATAATTTGAGTCTGCAATTCTTGAATTTTCTTAAATCTTAGTGAATTCAGTATGACAATGTTTCTCGAATGATTCAGGTATGAAAAGTATCATGTGTATTATGGTGGTGCTGAAGAAGAGAGAAAAGCGAACTACACTGACATAGGACAAGATCTAGCAAACAAACTTTCTTTCTAAAACTGACCCTTTTGTATAAACTACTTACCTGTGAGCTACACGTTCTAAATTTTGTCAACCTACAATCTCATAATGCAAAATAAATGTTGAAAAATAGAAGGTCATCCATCATTTCAAGTTTTCCACACTTTTTTATATAAAATTTCATGTTACTTTAATTAGAAAACATTGTTCCATATTATGGTGATCTTCTATAAAGTTGTTTTATAATATGAAATTGTATTCTTCTGACTGAAGCCAATAACTAGGTGCACCATCTGTTTGTTGGCATGAATAGCCTTCATCAATAGGCATGAAGTACTGAGTTCTGTTTCCCCACGCACTTCTCTGTTGCTGAAAATGGAAATAAAACTTCGATTTTCTTTTGGTTCTACCTTGGCTGCCTTCTCAAACAATAATATTTAACACATAAGTCTTGCCTCTTATTTGTTCCAGGTTAATAAATACTATGATCTTGTTACTAATTTTTATAAGTTTGGCTGGGGGGAGTCTTTCCATTTTGCACAAAGGTACCTTTTTATCATCTTCTCCATTTCATACTCAAAATGATGCATCATAATTATTTCAGCTAATAAAGCTGAATAAGCATGTAATATATTCTTTCAGACTTGAGGGGGAGTCTCTTCGAGAAAGCGTCAAGCGGCATGAACACTTTCTTGCTTTACAGATTGGCTTGAAACCTGGACAAAACGTTTGCTCTTAATGAACATGGAGGAGCAGACAATAAGTAGTTCCATATTTATTCAGTTAGTTTGTTCTGTTGACTTGACATTTTCTTTCTTATAATAGGTGTTGGATGTAGGATGTGGAATTGGTGGACTGCTAAGAGAAATTGCTCGATTTGAGAAAACACTTCACTTTCTTTGATTGTGACAGTTGAAACTAAGGTGCAATCAAGTTCATGCTAACTCCACAGCATAGGCTATGTGTATCCATCAGACGTTACTTTGTGATTCCTGTTGAATGCTCAGTATATCATCAGGCTTCTGTAAATGACAATAATAGTCTTTTCTCAGTAATTTTCTGGACAAAGTTGATAATTGACTGCTAGCATCACATTTCTTGCAATATAGATAATAAAAGAATGACCAGCATTGCCTTGGGGTTGCAGGGATATTGCTTGTTCTGTCAGCTCCCTATTGAGTTTCATGCTTTCACGAATGAATGTCTCTAAGAATTCTAAGGAACTTGAATTTGCAAGAGGATTCTTATCATCATTAGTTTCTATGGTCATTTGCTGCAGCTTGACGTCAGTAACAGGGCTGAACAACAATGAATACCAGATATCAAGAGGAAAGGTGCATGCCTACCCTTTAACTCGCTATGCTAAATAAGTAGCAGTCAATTGGATCCATGAGTTGGAGCATCTCTGAAGCAGCTTTGAATCTGATTGCTTATGTTGCTTTTCAGGAACTGAATCGCGTTGCAGGAGTAGACAAGACCTGTGATTTTATAAAGGTTGGTTCTCTTGTTGGTCAAGTTCTTGCCAAAATCTCATATTTCATCCATTTTTTCTCCTATTCTCTCTATTTGCCGTGTTGCTAAAGATATTATACTTTCATGTATTAAAATGTCATGAGGTGCTCAGCGTGGAATATTTTAAGGCATGGTGAATTCCTCTGAGTGAATAATCATTTTTGCTGTTTACTGATTATGTAGGCTGACTTCATGAAAATGCCAATTCCTGACAATAGCTTTGATGCAGTATATGCCATTGAAGCTACTTGCCATGCCCCAGATGCGGTATGTCTCTAGAAAATACTTTTATGGCTCAAGTCTTCTGATAATCATGGCTTATATGTATCTGATTTCAAGATGAACATGAATTTTGGGTTGTTCTATTTTTCTTCTGTTCCAAACAGTAAGGATGCTACAGTGAGATTTACAGAGTATTGAAGCCTGGACAATTTTTTTGCTGCATATGAGTGGTGCATGACTGATTCTTTTGATCCCAACAACCAAGAACATCAGAAAATTAAGGCAAGATATCAAATATTGAACAAATGCCAATTGTGTTCACAGTCCTTATCAATTTGATCTCTAGTGATTGTGAATGTAATGAAATATTCCATTGGTGAAGGCAGAAATTGAGATTGGTGATGGCCTTCCAGACATTAGGTCAACCGGGCAATGCATTGAAGCTCTCAAGAAAGCTGGTTTCAAGGTGTGTGATAAATATCTCATTGTCTCTTCTCTCCCTATCTGATTAAAATCTCTTTCAAAATTAAGATATCAAATCACACAAGTACTTTGCTTGCATTGGCTGTATATATCTGAATTCTGATCCTTGCTATAGCGTGCTCATGCATTAAGACACCCTTTATGTAAGACTATCAAATATCTGTGCAGAACTAATGGTGATTGTTATTTTTCTTTGAAGGTTATGTGGTCAAAAGATCTTGCAGAAAGCTCACTGGTTTCGTGGTATTTGCCCTTGGATAAAACCCACTTTTCTTTGAATAGCTTCCGCTTAACAGCCATTGGAAGATTTTTCACTAAAATCATGGTAAAGACATAAAAATCTGTTTGGTTCTTTAACAAGTTTTGCTAAAGCATATGTTTAAGAAATTGGCAAACCTTATATTTCTGCCTAATTCTCAAATTTCAGCAGTTGTAGTCTTGATAGGTAGTTAATTGGTAAATTATTTATTTCCATGCAGGTCAAGGTCCTAGAATATGTGGGACTTGCTCCAAAGGGACGTCAAAGGGTTGAAGATTTTCTTGAGAAGGCTGCAGAGGGATTGGTTGAAGGTGGAAGGTGAGTTTTCCTTTCACCATTTTCAGATTCTTTTCCCTTTACCTTAGTTGTGGGTCGATGGGTGGTGTTTGCGGGTGGACAGGTGGGGTTTGCAATTTGATCTCCTCGTGGGATGTATTTTTTTAGCCTCCCACCAAAAGCCTGCTTGTCTTCTCAGTTAGTTTTGGACAGCACATAGCACAGATCGCAACAGCCCGGATCCCTCTACCCCTGACTTTTCCTGGTATAGGCTAACATGTAAATAAATTCGTCTTTGTTCTGTGGTCTAAGACTGCTTGTTGGGTTACTGAGATAGCACGTGAACAAAAGAATATGGGCATAGTTTTGAGAATAAGTCTTAAATAAATTGATTATTCATATCTTCTAGTATTTCATTTAGTTTGCTAGCGTTTCTTTCTTAGAATGATGAAAGACTTGTGTTGCTGTGTTGTTCAGGAAGGAGATCTTCAGCCCAATGTTTTTCTTCTTGGTTCAGAAACCACATTCAGCAAGTCAGTAAGCTTTACTGCAAATTAATTATGCTGCTGCTGCAACTATTAAATCTTGCCGAGCATCCTGACATGGTAGATACCTAGCTAATTGCTATGATAATGATAGGCAGCTTCCATGTTTTGTATCAATCATATGTATTCAATTTCCAGAGTTGGTTTGCACCTCTTATTATTTATTTAATAAAATTCATCAGACTTCTGTTCCTAACTGATTTCTTAGCCAACCTAACAAATTAAAATTAAGATTGGTGCAGTCGGCATTTTTGTCTTGCTGTTTTCCACGTTCCCAATTTTTCTTTTATGTATTTTGTGGTTGTCGTCTAAGTCATATGCCACCACATGGCTTCTTGAATTTGTTTATTTAAAACACGTTGAGGACTGATTCTCCTGTCTGTTGTGGAAGAATTGGCAATATTTTCTGCCACAGTTTTTGTATCATTTTCAAGCCTCAGTTTGTTGAACTGCCCATTTCATTTATATGCTTTGGAATATTCTGTGATATTATAGATGATAAAATCTTTTTTATTTCATTCCTGATGTGTTCGACGGATCCTGGACGGCTTTGCTCTTTGAATTGTTCAATAAGAGCTTGATTTTTATGGCTTGTATTAACACTTAGAGTTTGGTTTTTTCTACCTTGAATAATTGAAGAAAAAAGGGAATTCACATTGTTATTGAGCATCAAACCCAAAAAAAAAAAAAAAACAAACAAAATAACAGTACCCTAATAGCTCGGGGATTGAGTACTTCCTTGGTCAAGTATTTGTTGTATGGTTGTAAGGGAATACCAAATGTTTTGCTCTATTAAATTTTTATTCTGTTCCTTTGCTTCAACAAATCTTAGAACGCTACATGTATTAGGCTATTGTCAACATGGAGAAAGGGAAGCTAAGCTACCTATCAAAGTAGCTTATTATTTAATCAAAAGAGAGCATTTGGGTTCAAATATGAAAAACGGTCCCCTCTAATTTTGGAAACCAAATTAAAAAAAAAAACATTAATTCAACCAACTTCATTTATAAGAAACAGAAATTTTCCATGAAAAGATGGCGTTCTAAGGGTAATGGATGAAATTGAAAATATCTAAAATTCCCTACAAAGGATTCAAACCAAAAGAAACAAGAAAACGACAAGAATCATAGCCACATGACGATCCCTTTTTGCAGCAGATGGTGGTGGTGATCTCAACTATTTGCCAAATGGTAGCGGTGGTTGCAATTATTTGAGGTTCATAATCAAGGCTATAAAATGGAAGCGTACAAAAATTTCAGAAATGTAGTTAAAGATTTTCTCCTTTTCTTTTTACAAAAGAAAATTAAATCAAATATATATATCATCTTGATAAAAATTTTATTTTCAATAAATAAATATTTTACATCATATGGACGGTTATTGAAAAATTAATTTAATAAACATATAAATTAAAATTAATTTTAAAATTTTTAAAATAAAAAACTATAATAATGAGTCTATTCTTTAATTTTTACAACATATATTATAAAAATTTATTTAATACAAAGCGTAGAAATATGATTATATAATCAACAATTGGACGGAAACTATATTTATGGAAGAACATAAATGTCAACATTGTTGATATAGGAGACGTTTTCTTACTTACGGCTGAATTGAGAAAAAAAGCAATGAAAATAGTTATTACTATTTTAATATTTATAATAATTAAGTTTTTAATATTTATAATAAAAATGATTTTAAATCAATCCATTTCTGAATAATTATAATAGAAAAGGGATTTAATTCAAAGTCTTAGAATTTGAATTTCGCTCATAATATAGGCTTATTTTGCCCTCCTAATGGAAGAATTTCCTGGGTCATCATAACTCATAAATATGAATCTGACCTTTTCCTTTATAATTTATAATCTTTTCAAACCAGGAACGAGTTTTTTTCATACAAGATTTCAAGAATATATAATTGAAGTGAGAAAGAGGGAGAGAGGTGTCTCGTTTGATGATGATAATAATAATAAGAGGAAAAGTGAGGTTTCTTTTCTAAATAAAAAAAATTATTAATACAATAAAAAACAAAAACACCCAAGAAAATAACTTTTTTTTTTTCCTTCTCTTTGTTTGTTATACTGAATAGAGAATGAACTCTTTTGCATCCACCTCCATCCCCATAACCCACTTTGGAGCACAAAATCCTACCCTGTTGTCACCTCCACCGCTACTGGCGGGGCCACCACCCTGATGTTGGTGGTGATTGTCGGAGTTAGCAGGAGGATGGTAATACATTCGAGCAGTTTGTGGGCAATGAGATTGAAATCTTGCAACTATTCTCACCCCAGTATCCAACATCTCCATGTACTTCCCCATTATCACCAACGACCCTTTGATTCAGATATCCTGAAAGCTATAATTAGCAAACTTTCCTTTCTCGAATCTTTTTCTTCAGTTTCTTGGAAAAGAAACCAAGAAACTGAAGAGAAAAAGGAAAAGCTTTGCTAGAAGACGTCCCAAAGGTAGGAATAAGAGGCCATGAAAATGGAGGCAGAGAGGTTATATGTTTGCTCTAGGGTGGAAAGGGAAGGTGATGGTTGCCTGGCATATATAGGGTGGCTTCCGTCCTTCCTTCGCTTCGTTGGTCTACATTCCTTTCACGTGTTGGTTCAAGTTCCACATTTTCCATATGTGGGTAGGTCATCGTAATTGCATATTGTGGCTTTGTATTTTAGGGTATTTGCGATTGGACCCTTTTTAAAGAAAATTATTGAATGCATTAGATACGATGTTGTTGTCTTACTTAATGTGGAGTGACTTTGTTAATTACTATAACTAATTTTTAAGTATTATGCTTTTTTTTTTTGAATATTTGTATTACCACTTACGTTGAATATTATTAATACATTATTTTTGTTCGAAATTTATCATCAATACTTGAACGTAATTTTTGAATATGCTTTTTAGATTCATTGTATATGAAAAGATTTATTTATTTTTGTTTACAAATATATGTAAATCAATTTGGACATAATCATAATTATTGTGAATATATAAAAAATTGTATTGAACATTCTTAACCAAATTATATTATTATAGTAGCACAAAAATAATTTTGATTTACTTCAAATAAAATTTTCATATATCCATATTATATTTCTCTATCCTAACGTAGACTTTATAACCGAATTAGTTTAAATTAATTTTTAATATTATAATTTACAAAAAATGATAAATAGACTTAAAATAAAAGTCATTTTAATGTGTATCAAATATACTTTAGATTTTGAGTTGTTAGATTAAATTAAGATTGAAAATATAATAAAAAATAATATTATAATTAATGACAATAAGTAAATTGCCATCTACATCACGTGTTAATTACATATAAAAATTTCCCTTAAATAAAGGGTCTCACTGCAAAATTTGTGACCATCCAGTTGCAGGTGGAGGTGGAAAACCGCGTTAACCATGCGGTCGTGGGGGCCACTAGACCGTCTTATTAATTATATTCTCATTATGCCCTTAATTTTGCCATAAATCATAAAATCATCCCTGACTTAAATTGATTGTTTTTTCATTGGTCATAGATAACCTGAAGGTACGCCCGTTCATTTTTCGGTTTATTAATTTGATTAATTTAATTTAATTTTTACAGATTCAGTTTTATTTTAATTTTAATTTTTAAATTAAGTTTGACTTTAATAATTTAATGAGTAAATCGAATCAAACCAATCAATAAATTTCAATAAAATCAGACTAAAATAGTTTAAATCAAACTAAATTACATTTAAACTAAATTAGAAATTTATTATTTATATTATAAATATTTTAAAATAATAAAAATTATTATTTATATAAAAATCTATTATTTATAATAAAATATCAAAAATAATTTTTTGAAAAATTCACTTTAAATTAAATAGAATTATAATCAAATTTAACCAACTCAATTTGATTAAATTCTTTTAGAAAGTTTTGTTCGATTTAATTTTTTTATTCTTTATTTTTATTTTTAATTTAATTTGATTCAAATTCAAATAAATTAGCTCACTTAAAAGGGATAAAGAGAATTGAATTGAGACATTAAAGTCTAGAGAGAGAAAGTAAACTATCAATATTTTTATAATCCAATAAGATCAATTGATCATATTGATAAGATAAAAAATTATTAGTGGTTTGATTTAAATCAAGCCAGTTTAATCTTAACTATTTTTTTATAAATAAAACAAAATTTTAAAAATTATACTATTTGACTCAAAGTTAAATATTAAAAATATTTTTATTATTTTATCATAAAATACTAATTTCTTTGATGTTTACAATTTTTTAAATAATACTTATATTTTTTTCAAAAAATATTTTATCAAATCAAACTAGTTAAATTAATCAAACTGATCAAGTAAAAAACTAACTAATCAACCAACAATCCAATTTTAAAAATATTTCTAACGGATAAAACAATTCAGAAAGAGTAGTTGCTTTGTTTTTCAGGATATATAAAATCATATTTCATCATGTAAGACTATTTTAATAATTTACAATTTGATTTTTTTTTTTTTAAAAAAAAAAGGGCTTGGCTACCTCCCTTGTACCTACCAAATGTTACCTTCACCAGTTGGGTATTGCCACACAATTGACATATTTGATCCTACTTCTACATCTATTTAATGCATCATAGAAAATTAATTCTCCTCAATATTATTTTTAAGAATCAAATTCAAATTTATCTTAAAAAAATTCTTAATTATTTAATCAAATCTTTGAAATTTTTTTACTAATTCGTAATTATTAATGACACATTTGCTTAATCAATTACAAAAACCGTCACTAATACAAGAATATCACTAAATTAAAAGGACAAAGAAAAGCCTTTTGAGGCCAATAATACTCTCATATTTGACCATCAATAATTTCTAGTGCACCAACAAAATATTCCTAGTGCACAGAAATATTCTTTTTTCAAATCCCAACTCACTTAATATTTCTACTTTTATCTAATTATTCATAATTAGATTAATTTATTGAGTGAAGATCATGGACTACAAATTAAAAAATAATATGTTTTTCTTCATTGTAAAAATACAAGTAAAATTCTATTCTTTTGGATATATCAGAAATAATTAATACACAAAAAAATGAAATGCGAAATCTCATAATCTTTTCACTCTTAAAGAATATGTTTATGTTTATATTACTAATTTTAATTTAATATAATGGCAATTTTTAGTTAATTAAAAACGCTCAATGGCTATAATTCTTAACCACCACTACCTTATGTTGCAAGCGATGGATGTATAAATTTATAATTATGTGTTTATATGAATCATTTATAAGTTATTGAAAATTTAATAAGTGTTTAAGAAAATTTAAGTATTAATTTAGTTATTAATTTATCATAAAAAAAATGTTTCATTTGCATTTTTCACAACAATAAACACCTAAAAGATATAGACAATTTCTTAAGAGTTTTTCATTTATTTTAAAGCAAAAATACTTTCTCATAATTTTTTTTATTTTTTTAATTACGGGATAGTAAAAAAATAATCAACTATAAAAAATATATTCTAATTAAAAGTAAAAGTAATCAAGACATTTCTTTAAAATTTTTCACCATTTTATCACGTCTTTTAATAATTTATAAATATAAATTACATAAATACATATCATAAACGTATTTTTTATTATCAGTGATCATCTATAATCCCAATGGTGAATTGATTTAAAATTTTGAAAATAATATTAAAATTTATTATTTTATATACTTTTTATATTTACTGGCAAATAATGAAATATATAAAATTTTAGATTTAACGATAAAATTGGTCTGTAAATTATTTTAAAAAATTCAATCAAGAATAAAATCAATTATTCCATCTAATTCGAATCTCTCGTATTTTAAGAGTATTTGAGGATAAATCTAACCAATTAGTATATGAAAAGTAAAATAAATTTTGGGCAATGCTTTTCTATTTGATTGCCCAGAAAACTTGACATCTCATCTGGCCAAAAAACAAACAGAACCTTCACATCTTCCATCCCTTTCTTTTGTTCTTCACCAGACCTTACATACTCAAATTCATATAATCCATAGCCCTCTAATTTCAAATTAACTAAGTAAAAAGAGGGGGGAAAAAAAGAAGAGAAAATTCAAAATCTAAGAGCTCTGATTTTTCTAGCGATGATTCTACTGTACTTCCTTTAGTCACTATCTGAACTTTTTTTTTTCCTAGCTATTTGTACATATTTTGAAGCTCTTTGGCACATTTTTTAGAGCTTTTTACACTTATTAGAGGTGCAAATAACTGAATCTATTCATAGTCTGTTTGAAACTTCTTGCGGGAGAGAAGAGTGGGAGCCCTTTTTTCTTCAAACACACTTTTGAGATGATGTGAAATGTGCCTAACAATAGCTCCAAAACCAATATAGCAATGACAACTTCGGTAGTTTCCCAACCTTCCAATAGCCGTACAACGGTTTAACGGCAATCCACTTCATTTGCACTGAACTCGATTTTTCAACACTCCATACCCAGCACAATGCAGCCACACTTCCTTTCTCACACTAATCTGCAATGGTCACACTCCATCTCCAAGCTACCCACCACCCATTTTGATAAAAATCATCAAAGAACCAAACTTTCGACCAACCCCACCATTTCTTGGTATCCGGTCATCGAAGTTGAGCTCGGACATCGTCCCTCTCGGTCTCCAGAGACAACCAAAGAAGGACTTGTCTCGGATTCTTAGAACGGATGCCGCCATAAAGGCTATAGAGCGAAAATCTAACTCGAAAAAGTATAATAGGCTTTGTCCTAAGGCTGTCTTGGAAGCTCTTGATGATGCCATAAGAGAGAACCGCTGGGAATCTGCTCTTACGGTCTGTGAGGTTTTTAGTTTCTCATTACAGGTAAGTAATTTATAGCCTTTTGATCCCACTTTTATGGACTTCAAAGTTGCTTTGCACCTAGAGCATCTAACATGACTACATTCATGTTTTCATGAGGTCCACCTGGGAATGGACGCACCTAGAGCATCCAACGAGAATATGGTGTAACCTGCACTCACATTAGCATAAGGTCCACCTAAAACCGTGAAGACTGGAGAGTTGATCGCACTTTTATATGAGCAGTAATTCCTCATGTTAAAGATGTTAAGCTCCATTTAGTATGCGGAGGTGATTATTAAGTTTTCTCCTTCCTAAATGTAATGGTTTCTATTTATCTGTTTATTGTTTAATGTGTTTCTCCTTCGGGTCAGTGATGTACGTAATGCTTCTTATGAGAGTCTTGATGCTTCTGGTTCTGAATTAAACTTAGAACAATGGCCATGCTTTTGTGATACGTAATTCAACCCAGATAGGGATTAATATTTCTATGATTAAGTCTGTGATTTGATCCTTGTATTAATATTCAGTTGTTGCATCTAGCAATTTCTTGCAAATTCTAATAAGTTGACAGCTGCCTTTCAATCTATAAATAAGACATTTTGCATTGGAATTTGTAATGCATTTTGAGACTTGTCAAGTCTCTAACTACTAAAATGAACTTCTTGTGTTAGATTTTTGAGCTTCTTCGTAATCAACACTGGTAAGAGCCAAGATGCCGAACATACACGAAGTTGTTGATGATGCTTGGCAAGTGCAGACAACCTGAGGAGGCCAGCTTGCTGTTTGAGATAATGTGATTGGAAGGCCTCTAACCCACTATTGATGTTTACACTGCTCTTGTAAGTGCTTATGGACAAAGTGGTCAACTTGATGAAGCATTTTCTACTGTTGATAATATGAAGTCAGTCTCTGACTGCATACCAGATGTATATACTTATTCCATCCTTAAAAATTGTTGCACTAAACTCCATCGACTTGATCTGATTGGAAGAATTCTTGAGGAGATGTCATATATGGGAGTTGAATGCAGCAATATCACATTCAACACTATCATCTATGAATATGGGAAAACTAAAATGTTTGAAGAAATGGAGACCTTGTTGACAGATATGATAGAAAGTGGCAACTCCATTCCTGATCTTTTCACATTTAATTCTGTCATCGGAGTGTATGGGAACAGTGGACAAATTGAGAAGATGGAGAAGTGGTATAATGAATTTCAGCTAATGGGAATAGACCCTGACATTAAGACATTTAATATCCTGTTCAGATCATATAGGAAAGCTGGCATGTATGAGAAGATAGAGGCTGTCAAGAAATTTATGCAGAAAAGGTTCTTCTCCCCAACCATTGTTAATTGTAACATTATTATTGAGACATTTGGAAGAGCTGGTGATCTTGAAAAGATGGATGAATACTTCAAACAAATGAAGCATCAAGGAATGAAGCCTAATGCTGTCACCTACTGTTCTCTTGTTAATGCATACAGCAGAGCTGGGCTTGTAATTGAGGTTGATTCAATTTTGAGGCAAGTAGAAAACTCTGATGTAGTATTAGATACCCCTTTCTTAAACTGCATTATCAATGCCTATGGTCAGGCTGGTGATATAGAAAAGTTGGCTGAGTTGTTTCTGTCAATGAATGAAAGAAAATGCAAGCCTGATAGTATCACCTATGTAACCATGATCCAAGGTTATACAGCCCAAGGCATGACTGAAGCTGCTAAAGGTTTGGAAAATAAGTTGATTGCAATGAAGGAAAATTCAGGTAATCTCTTCTCTAATTTGCAAATGCCTATGCTCTTTCTTGTTAAAATTTCCCATTCTTTCTTGCAGTTTTCCTTTTTGGTTTTGTCAACCCTTATACTTCCATGAACTTGACTGTAAATATCCGCTTAGTTGCATGGGCAGGGGGGTTGATAGGAGATTTGTTTCACCTCTTTGCTGAGTTCTGAGGCCTGAATATAGTTTTCAAATGCTTAGGAGTGCTAACTATTTGCTCTAAAAATGCTTTTTTTCACGATCAATGAATTCTCGCACCGCATGTGATTACCATGTTATTGTGTTTATTCAGGCGCAAGAATGATTGAAGCCTAGTGCTTGGGGTTATCATGGGATATTGGAAAAGCAACTCCAAATATTGATTCAAATGGTTGAGGTGAGAACTTGGACTAACTTAGCTCGAATGTATAAATTTGTTGGGTGCTGTCCTCCAAACGTTTGGGTGGCATAAACTTGATACAGATGAGGCCATGAAGACTGTTGGAGAATCGACCTATGCAGGTGGATGCTGCTGGATTTTCAGGGAGGTCGGCGTGATTGTTTTCCCTACAATATTGGGTAGCGTAGCTCTTTCCAAGCTTTGTTTGGTATGTGCTCATCAGTAATTTATGTCTTGGGCGTTGGGACCAAGGGATTAAAAAGGTTGTTCCTATGATTGATAGTAGAGGGTTGGTGGAAACTTTTGCTTAGTCAAGATCATGTTTTAACTGAGAATACTGCCATCATCTCAAGCATTAGAAATTTATTTGCGAGGGAGTGGACGCCAATACTCAATTCTATCGTGAAGGGAAGTTTGCCAGATACCGGCTACCAAAATCTGGGCTGTGACAGTTTTTTTGGTCTTTTGTCAAGATTTGAACCCGACCTTTTGCAGACAAGGTAGGCGCTCCATCACCAGCCGACTAGCCCAATGTTCGAGCTCGAATACTATGACCATTTATCTCAGACTCTCCAAGAGGAACGTCAAGTCTTGCATGATACTTCATTTATTTTATAATAGATGTTATTTAAAGTTTTTACACGTATATTAAAAATTATATTTAACAGATATTATATAAATAAAAGATTATATTACTCTTAATTAATTATTTTCATAAATTATTATGTAATCTATAAAAAGTAATTATTATGAAAGATAAAAAGGGTATAATAAAAAAATTAATTTAATATTACAGATAATTGAAAAATGTCATGTATTGTAAGATACAAATTTTTCTCTAAAACAATATCTAATTTGAAACAAGTGGAGTATTATTGATGTATTTGAGGTGTGTCTTACCTTTGTTTGTGTTTTGTAGTTTGGAGGTTTTTATATCATGAATTTTTGTTCATATAACAATATAAATTAAGAGCCCATCACACGTGAAAAGGAAAAACTGCATCTCAAAAAAAGGTTAGCAAAAGAATGTGATACTAAGAATGTTTCAAGGCCGATTAAATTTTCTATCATAATTATTAATACCCTTCTTTTATTTTTTTTTTATCTTATTTCATCTTTTATTTTTCCTAATAAATGAGATTTTTATTCCACAAAAATCAATTTAGATACATATAATTTATTTTATGTTATATATAATATCTAAATATAAAATAAAAATTATAAAAAATAATATAATATTAAGAAAAATATAATTGTATTAACATCTTCAATTAAAAAAAAAATAATGCAGTAATTTATGATTACTTATAATATATTTTATATTTAGTATATAAATTTTATAACATTTATCAATGTTAAAAAATTGAAAATATCAAAATATTTAACTACAAAAAATAAATCTATAATTTACAAAAATAAACTTATAGTTTATTGATAAAAAAATTTACAGTTTATACTAAATGAATTTACAGTTTACAAAAAAAAATACATAATTTACAAAAAATGAATCTATAAATTTACTGTAATGAATTTATAGTTTATATCAAATAAAAAACAAACTTATAATTTACTAACAATGAATCTACAGTTTATACCAAAATAAATCTATAGTTTACAACAAATAAATCTGCATATTTAAACTAATCAACCTATACCAAATAACAAATGAACCACAAAAAACATAAAATTCATTTAATAATATTCAAATACAAATTAATATAATATAATATTTAATATTATATTAATATAAAATTATATTAATATAATATTTAAAATAATTAAATATAAATTAATAAAATCATATATGATATTTATATATAATTATAATTAAATTATATAAAATAATTATATATAATATATAAAAATTATAATATATAAAAACACAAAAATCTCATTTATAAAAAAAATGAAAAGAAAAAAAGTTGATTGTGCAAAAAGAAGAAAGAAAAAGAAATGAAAAAGAAAAAAGAAAGAGAGGTGCGCCATCTTTTTTTTTTTTTTTTTAATTCTCACGTTATGGACCTTTAGTTTATATGATATATATATAAATAGCAGTCCATAATATAATTTGAGCGTGTCAGCTTTCTTTTTGTATTTATAAAAACGTTAGAAAAATGGCTGAGTCCATTATAATGGAAAGCCCAGCCCATATGAGGATAATAAACTGTCAAAGGCAGTTAATTGTGAGGGGTGCAAACGAACAGGTGTGGTCAGTGAACAATTTGTAAACAAACTCAATAAAAGCTTGTTTATATTTACTCACAAAATTAATAAATCAGTTAAGGTAAAAGATTTAAAACTCGGTTAATAAATGAATAAATGTAAACAGATATGAATTTTAACTTAATAATGTTCCTAAACAAGTTTGTATTATGTTCATAAACATATTTGTTTTAGAGCTCCCTTAAATTTTATTTAGGTTCATTTATATGAATTTTGATTATCAATTAATCAATTTTAGAATTTCAGGATTTATAATTTTCGTAATAAATATGATAAAATATTAAATCGATTCTATAATATATCATAAAATCTACACAACAATGTCTCCTTATAAAAGGCTAAGCGTCCGTCCTTCGTTTTAAGTAATAGTTGGCAATGAGCCAACGTGAGAAGGTCGAAATGGATTTTTAAGTTGTCTTTTTTTTTTTTTTGGCAATTTTAAATTGGTCCACGTCAATACTGCTAAAAATTTTCAAAATCTCCAGCTTGTTTTTGGAGCTCGAACTTGGCACGAGGTGTGAGGTGAATTTGTATGAGCTCTAAGTTTGAATATGGGGATGATTGAAGCTTTATTTGAGCTTTGAACTTAAGCTTAATAATGTTTGAAACTTCTAAATTAGAGCTCGATAATTAGAGAACCGAACTGAGCCTCAGCTTAATTCGATTCATTTGTAGCTTAAGCGCAATATTGTGATGGCATGCATGGTTTTGTACCATTAACAGGAGTTCCAACTCAGGAAAACATCAACAAAAAAAAAAAAAAATTCTGCAATAAGAAAGAGATTTAGGCCGTGATTAATGTTTTCCCATTGGTGATTTTCCTCCGAAGACCAGCGATACAAGCTGAGACCAAAGAATGTTTTAGAGCTACATGCTGCAACCATGAATCTTTTGGAGCTACATTAACTATGTCTCCTTGATTTGAATTTTCTTTCCCAAAAAGAAAACTATTTTTTATCATATTATATTTTTGGTGTGAAGTGAGTGATGTAGTTTACGTACTAATTATGATGTTATGGGCAAACTACAAGAGAATGTCTTATTGAGAAACTATAGGCTGTGGAGTTGGCACACTCATGGGGCAAAATATAAAAAAGATAGAACCAGAGCAAAGAAAAGTCCATCAAATAAGTTGATTGAACTGGTTATCGTTGGAAAAATATTTTGCTACTTTTCAATGTATTATACCGAATCGTTGAATGAACGATACTTACTCTTTTTATTTCAAAAAAATTGTTCATTTTTTTTTTTTTTAGGATGTCTCATTATATATACTCACTTTTAATAATTAACATTTTCAATTTCTTTGTATTTCACTACTACAAAAATGCATACATTAGATATAATTGCTTAAGATATTAGAATTCTATAAGACACCATCACATACCAATATCACATACACAAATCAAATTAAGATATTAGAAATCCAGTTGACATCAATTCAACAAAAAGCAGATCACTGACATTTCTTTCTTTTTTTTCGTCAAAAAAAGAAGTGGGAAAGGAATGACACCATTGTAATGGGCGTAAAAAATGATAAATGCCAATACAACAATGATGAGTCAACTAGGGACAATGGTCAGAACACAAGGCCTGCTTCTACCTCTTTCTGATTCTAAGTCAAGAAATCTAAGAGATGTGGGAATTTGACCCGACCACTACTAGTTAGATTATAGCTCAATAATCAGAACTTCAGAATCTTCTATGTATTATTATATGGAGCAGTCAACAGGAATTGATGACTAATAACTTGTTATATTATTCCAATCATACAACCAATTTTTCAAAGACGACCCATCACAGAAACAATCATTACATTCAGGAAAATAGCAATTAGCTCAAGAATTTGACAACGTCCTCTTCCAATCCCAATGGCACAGGAAAAGGGTTGAGGACTTGTTTGGTAAATTTGCATTTATAACATCATTAGTTAGCACCGCCATACAATAGTATTCAGTTTGGACTTGAATGTGAAAGCAACTTGATCCATTTACTTTCTTGCAGCTATAATAGTAGACCCGACTTAGGAACCATTCAAAACCATCATAAGTGATTGCCGATAGCATAATCTATCACAGTATATTGTGATTTAGACCAATATGTTTAGTCACTTGGGTGAGATGTAATGATTGTGATTCATTATGAGAAATGCCAAGTTCATATGATTCAGACAGATTTTTCCTAGTTTGTTTTCATTTTCCCATTCAATCATCATTATCTTTTTATTTTTCAATTTTATGTTAAATTTAAAATGTATCAATTTAATGTTTTATAAATGCTTTTGATTTCAAATTTATTCAGGTTTTATTTGGTACGTATCATGGATGACATGGCTTCCCTTATAAAACTTATATAGAATAACACTTTATCAAATTTCTTAAATTTAAGTTCTCATTTATCTTAACTTTAGTCATTTTGTACATCTATCTTAATTTTTAAAATGAATCACTTTAAATCTATTAATTTAATTTTATGAAATAATAAAAATTTTTACAAATATTATTACAAAAATTTATAATATAACTAATTATTTAGTATTATCACAAAAATATAATAAATAGAAAAGTGATATAATTTATTGTTAAAGAACGTCTATTATATAGTAATTATTTTGTTTTTTATTAACCTTTTGTTTTCAAAAGAGAGGAAAATGAGAAAGTAAGAAAAGTAAAGAATCTAATAGCAATGAATTTCTGAGTTCTATGACTCGTTTTCCTCCCATTTTCCTCTTCTTTCCTATTTTTCTCTCCAATCTAAAAGATTTAACATAAAGCTGCAAAGTTGGAACTGCTTTCTTGATTCTTTATCAAATGCGATACGATGTTTCAAAGAAAACCATACAAGTGGCACAAAGCTACTGAGAAGCAAATTTATTCTTCTTGGTGCCATTATTGCCTCAATTACTTCCAACTTTGCGTCAGATGCTATCTTTTATTTTCCATAACTGTAATCAATCCCCTCCATGTACAAACTTGGACAATTCTTACTCTCTTTGTTCTTTTTTTGATTTTTCAAACCACTATAATAATGCTTCTTTGAATCCAGGATTTGGCATCTGATGATGGGCTTAGAATCAAGGGACCAACACTACTACTAGTTAAAGGTGAAAGTGAAGTTTGACTGCATATGGATGGGAATGTTTTGATGCCATCTTCAATTTTGTATAAATATTCTTAGGATTATCCACCTGGAGAAATGCGGCAGCTCTATGGCAAGTCTCTGTTAAGCAACTTGAAAATTTGTTACATCCTTATGCATATTGATGTAGAGTCTGTTTGATTTACTTGTTACTCAATATTGTTTATTGATTGTTAGTTTCTAATAGCTCGTTGTTATTGATATTAACTATTTAATAAAATTATTGTTATTGATTATTGTTTGTAAATATAATTATCAATAGACACATATTTTGAATATATGTGTGTTAAAGAATTTGCCCAAAAATTGTATGATTACAATTTTGATTAACAAGTGAAGAGAGAATAACATGCCATTAAAAAAAAAACTGCTTTTTTCATGGTATAGAATGATTCCATCACATTAATCACTTTTAAAATGTTGATTTTTTTCTTACTCATGAGATTATGCATTTTGTAATTGTTGATTATTTTTCTTTGTTCCTTTACTCCAAAGAATGTTTTGTGGTAAATTTCATTGCACCAACCCTCTCAAATGCACATCAAAGTCAATAAAGGGAGACTCTTCCATAGTTTATCCACTAATTTCCAAGTAATTTAGATAAGCAAAAACTTAGTCCTAATCAATCTATCATGATTAAGCTCCAGAAAACAAAACATAATGGCATATTTCCGACCCATCTTAGGTGTTTGGATATAATGGCATATTTCCCACCCATCTTAGGTATTTGGACATAGTGGCATATTTCCGACCCATCTTAGGTATTTGGATCAATTGAACATCAATCTTTTGAACAAGACTCCTACTTATAGCCAACCCCCCACTTTGCCAATTTCAACAAAATTATGTCATAAGTTGCTTTCTGCTGCATCAATTAAATTATGTCTGATTGGATATTTGATGTAAAAACTTTGAAGCAAAGAGAGCTCAGAAATTAATTTCTTATATCTTTGTGATGTCTACTTTTGAGGTATTAATTAGTCTACTTCTTATTCCTGATTAATGGCTATTAACGTTATTCATTATTTGAGTTTTGATTTCAACATGTTGATCAGACGTATAGAGTGTTTAGCTCAAGAGTGTATGAAATGAGTTGAGAGATAGAAGCCAAATGTAGGTTCTATAATGAATAAATAAGTACTTCAATTTGAAAGGTCACAACTTTTGATGCCAGTGGAGTTTGAAGGCTCAAAATATTTCAATAAAAAGCTATTTAGATTACCATATCGTCCAAAACTGGATTTATCCGACTGAGATCAATTTTTAAGTCAAAATTTTCAGTTTTTGTATTTATTTTAATTGATAGTTCATGAATTTCAGACTAATTCACCTTTTAATTATGTTTTCAAGCTAATCAATTGATTAAATATATTGAGATGATTTCTAATATTTGCATTTTCATTTATTTTCAATTCATATAATCTTTTCTTCAAATCCAATTGGATTATTGAACCAAAGTGCACAAAGAAATTTAAATCGTTTTTAGATTTTAAATCAGATTGAATCATTCTTAATTTTGACTTTAAAATAAAATATTATTTTAATTTAAGAAAATAATTATTTAAAATAATTTAAGCTAAGTCAAGTAGATTCACTCATTTATCAAGTCAAATTAAATCAATTCAAATTGATCTACAGTTTAAATTAAATTTAAACTAATTTCGAATTAAATCATTTCAAAATTCGAATTAAATTTTCCATACGAATTCCAAATTGTCATTCTACTTTGTCTGTATTCTAATATGGTTTTCCATTGTAACAAATTGATCTCCAAGACAAATGCAAACTCTTTTCCAACTTATCATAAATCCAACTTTCTCTTGGAAGATGCCAAGAACAACTGGACACTCTTTGATGTAACAAGTAGTTGCTGAAAATCTGATAAGGCTCAAACTCAAGCACCACATTACTCTCTGACTCAGCACCTCAACTTATTATTATTCTATCTATTTTCTAGTTAAAAAGCACACCTTTTTCCCTCTGCAAATATATTATTTCACATCATGATATGAAATACCTCAAAATACACATATATTGCTGTTTCTGTTTGTTTTAAAATAAATCTCACCCAACGTCTGTTACACTTGCATGCACCTAAAAACTCCACGTCTTATCTATATTAGGATCCAAAAAAAAGGGAAAAAAAAAACTCTTCTTGCTTTTTATTACTTGTTGCTGATAAAAAGCGAAGGCAACAAAAGACAAATCTTAGAGCTTCACCCTTCTCATTCAATTTCTTCCTTTCTTTTTATTGCTTTGTGATTTGTCGTTCCACCAAAGTGCATTATCTATCATTGTTACGTGTTGAGAGAATGCACTTATGTTAGTCACACAATATTTGTCAAGAATAGCATAAAATGTGCAATATAATTATAACATGTTAATTAAATACGAGTAAAAAGATAATTAAAAACAAAATAAATAAATCAAGAATCACATACCTTTTTCGTATAAGAATTTTTTTATCGGTTAGTAATAATTAGACAGATATATAAAGACTCAAATATAAGTAAAATAATTTCAAAATAATCAACTTTAGCGCTATTTGATGTGTAATATACTCATTTTTCTCAAAAATAATTATGGTTGAGATATCTTAATCTCAATTTTCTAGTGTTAAAATTAGAATTGTTATGAAAATAACATTTCATGGAACAATTGTATACCTTGAATTTCAAATTAATAAATCACATGATTGATAAGGCCAAGCATATTAAACGACGAATCAACCGAAATCTAATTGTAATTTTTCTAGTGCATGTAAGCAACCCATATATGTCATGTCCACTAGAGCAATAGTTGGTAAAAATAAAAGGTTACCAAAGTCAATTTTGGTTGAATATGTGAATGATTGATTGAGCCATATGATTTTTTTAAAAAAATATATCTTATGAAAGTTTTACAATTACTATATTAATATAAAATATATTCACTTACCAATATTCAAAATTTAATTAATTACCCAAATAAAAAAAATTGAAGATCAGTTATTAAAAAATGTCAAAATTTAAATTATTATTAATCATAGCTTAGCTCATTGATAATACCCATGTGGGACCCAGTGACTCCGCTGTCATTAAAGCTTTACGTGTCAGTTGGTGAGTGGTCATATAGCCAACAGTTTTGGAGGCTCATTCGCAGTTATCACCATGCACATTTTCGTTATTAATCACGTGCCTGGCAGAGAAGCGAAGCTTCATAGAAACATGAATTGGACATTATTTAACATTGAACATGAATCGGACATTAATTGCTATTTTTTAATCATTTTTTAAACTTTTTTTTTTGCAGCTCAATAGGAATTAAAATAATTTTTCATTATTAGATAACATTTCATGAAACAAAATGAAAATTAGAAAATTAAATAATTTAATTGTCTACCATTTCGTTTCTTGTTATTTGTCATTTTTAAAAATTTATTTTTGTTTAAATTTATTGGTCGTTTCATGTAATTAAAGAAGTAACTATTTTTTCTCTTATCACTCGTGAGATAGAAAATTGGTGGTATAATATTTTCAGAATTTAGTAAGAGGGTAATTTAATCATATAAAATTATTTTTTTATATATAATTAAGACTATCTTACAACTAAGTTTGTTGTTTTTACTAATGTTCATCATTGATTTCATAATGTTGATCATTGATTTCATACTTACATTTTAAATTATAAGATTATTTTCTTTTATAGATATCATATAACTATTTATAAATAAAATAGTTTTTATTATTTTTAACAAAATAACATTTTCCCAAATACACAAATAAAAAAAAGATAAAAAAAATAAAATATTTCCATATTTATCTTCTCTTCCAATTCTTGCAGCTATGATTTCTTTGGATGCTAAAAGACATGATAAAACAAGATCTAATCATATCCATGAACTTCTTGTCATATATATATATACATAACCATATTTTATATAGATTTGCTTTAATTGACTAGGTCTAGAGAATTTATTATCACTTGTACTTAATATTCACGAGTTAATAAATTACAAGATTAATTAACAGAAGATGAGAGTTATCAAATTGCTAGTCTGTGTCCCTTTCATCTTAGGAAAAAAAAGTATAAAAATTTTGTATTTAGCAAGACTTTTAGGACAAAAAATAGTGACATCTTAGAACAAAAATAGTGGGATCTAAGAATGGATAGAGGACATATCACATCATGCAAAAAAATTTTGCTTATCGTTAGCTAATTTGATGCAATAAAAGGTGATTTTCCTTTCAAATGTCGCATAGCATCACATATCAAACATATCTTGTAAAATCAAATCTTTTAGGCCAACTACATATATAATTTCCTCAAAATGAAACAAACAAAATACATAGCGTAATAAACATGTTACATACAGTCGAATTAGTGCCTTACATTGAGTGTGATTGGGTTAATCGAATTGTGAGCTTTTAAAATAATTCACTAATGATTTTGATTTGAAAAAGTTTTAAATTGAGAATTGAACTAAAGTCATAAAAAAAATTATTAATTTAATTACTTGAACTATTAGTCGATTAATAGGTAGTCGATCAGTTATATATATATATATATATATATACACACACACGTGCAAAATGAATTGAATTAATCTTCAATTTTTTGTTTAAAAATTAAAAATTAAAAATCATTCAAATAAAAATCATAATCATTAAACTAATTAATTAAAAAAAAAAACCTTCAATCGATTGCAAATGGTTTATTTTTCAATATTCTTGCTTCCTAAATAGCCTACTGGTTGAGTATTTACATTTATAATGTAGAAAGATGTGACAAATGAATTAAGTTTGGCAGATTTAGATTGCATCACTTTAGGTTGTAGTTAGATTGAGTCATGGAGCCAAAAAGTAGGAAGAAATTTAAATTATTTTAAATTTAGGATCATATTAAATAGTCATATTAGATAACTCATAGTTTTGATTATTAAGTAAAAAAAATATTTTTATTTTTTAATAATTTTGAACATCTTTAATAATCTAAATTAGGTCATTCAAATCAATTTATTGATTAAATAAAATTTGAATCAATTTGAGTTAATCTATTAATCAAATTTTATCTAAAAAATTTTGAATAATTTTAGATTTTCCTTTTGAATTAAGCCGCAATCATTTTTTCAGTCGGACTCGGTTAAATTAGAAACTGTCAGATTTAATAAGAGGTGAATTTTCAATCTAGAAGATCTTTTTTTTTTTTTTCCTATTAAAAAAGAAAAGGCTCATACAATTAATTTCTAGTATGCATGATATGAAATCAAGTATTGTTCACAAATTAAAGCTAAGTATTTTGTGAACCTAACAACATGCTTTCATTAAAAATTTGTAATTACATTATTGAGCTTGCCAGTGTGAATGATGCATTATATTGTCAACTTGTGGGTACTTATGTGTAAGAGTGCATATATAGTCCAGATGCAATGAATTCAAGGCAATAGAAGAAGTATAATAAAATGCTAGTATTTTTTTTTCCCATAGATTTATAGTATTCATTAACCACAACTAATTTTCTGATTTTCATTAAAAACAATTATTATTGAAGTCAAATATTCATTAACCACAACTAATTTGGAAAATACAGGTGCTATCAGAGACCAACAATAATGTTGGCCTTGCAATATTTTTTGGACATTTTGTTTATTTGCAATATTTTTTGGACATTTTGTTTATTATTATAGAAAATAAATGATGAAATGCGCATATATATATAATTATTATTAATAGTATATTAACCAAAAATAAATGTCAAATATAATTTAAAAAATATTATTATCATTAAGATATTATATATATATAAAATCAAATCAAGTTAGTATGATTGTAGCACGAGAATAAAGAGATATAAAAATTGGTTCAAGTAATACAGAAAATGAATGATAAATATGAGAATTATATATTTAAACTATATAAAAAATGCACAACTTTAAATATAATAATACTGTAGGTGTCACGACAGACTACACCTATCAGTATTTTAACAAAATTATCAATAATTATCTTTATTATTTTTGGTATAAACTAATTAGCTTTATTAAACTAACTTGCACTATAAATTAATTAATTTATTAGAATCTTATGAAAATAACTAGTGGAGCAGTATATATTTATTTTTATTTCTCATCCATGTTTCCATGAGGCATTACAACCAAAACAGTCTGTTGCCAATCTGGAGCCTCACACATAATATTTTGAGTCGCAGCCCTTCGACTTTTGAGCAAGCAAAACGACAGTGTTTGGTTTTGCTCCTCATACTTGTCTATGATATCAAAGTAAATCTATTATTCCTCCCATCTCAAAAAAATTGTTCAATATCCTTTTTTTAGCTATCTCAAAATATATGTCCACTTTTATTAATTATAATGATAATTTTTTAATTTATCCTCATTAATTATTAAACTAGTAATATACATTTATTTTTTCATTAAATATAATTAAGAGTATAAATGAAAAATATATTATAAATTAGGAGTTGTCTAAGCATTAAATATAATTTTCTTAAATAAAGTGAAAATTGTACTTTCTCTGTTTTATAATAGATATCGTTTAAGATTTTTGTACATATATTAAGTATTGTATTTAATAGATGTTATTACATAAGTAAAAAATAATGTTACCCTTAATTAATTATTTTCATAAATTATTGTGTATTATATAAAAAATAATTATTATAGAAGAGAGAAAAAATAAATTAAAAAATAAATTAATATTTATATATAATTATAAAATATCATATATTATAAGATAATTTTTTTTCTAAAATAATATTTAATTACGGAAATTTTTTTTTTCTAAAATGATATTTAATTACAGAGAATTTGGCAGTATAAACGGGCTTTAGTGCGTAAAAATCAAGATAATTCATTAAAGGATTCGCTGACAGTAACTGTAATTACCAACATATAATTAAAATATTACCGTATTATATTGTGATGAAATTTTTATTGCTAAATTCTATTTTATTAGTATATAGTTGCAAAAGGAATGAAAACGATTATATATATATATATTTCATTAATCATAAATCTGTTAATGTTTCATTGCAGTAATTCAGGTGTGATGTCAAAATATTTTTACGTTGCTGTTTCACATATATAATTAATTAGAAACGAAGTTAAGTCAATTACTAAAATTTACCACTTTTTTGTATATTTTATTTGACTAAAACACAAATTCTTGACGAATATTAAAAAAATAAAATTTTATAATTTTAAATATACCTAAAATAATTTTCTTATTTCTTTATTAAATTTTAAATTTAAAAAAATCTTAAAATGAAAACTCAATTTATTTAATCAATCAAGATTGAGTAAAAATAATACAAATTTACTACCCTTTCTTCTATAATCACAATCTTCTATCTTTGCACTACCCAATATATCAATCTACAAGTTTGATAATCTCTTTTCTGTATTACAGTAATTCCGTAAGAAATTATATTTATCAAGTTCAAATTTTTTAAACAAATAATGAAGTATAAGATCATATTTGATTAAAATAAAAGAAGAGAAAATGGGGGGAAAAAATTGCAGAAAGAAGTTCCTACTGCTAAAGTGACGGAGCTGTATGATATTGAAGAGCCGCCGAATACATATCACACGTGTGCTGTTAAAAATGTCACGTGCGGCTGGCCTTCATTAAATGCCGTTCACGTTCTATAAATTGACCACACCGTTATGGGGCGGTGGACTCTGTTTCTGAAATTAATGGACTTCCAAGTGAAGAAATTATGATGAAAATAAAGAAATAAGAAAAATAGTAAAGAAATGAACAAAAGCGCACTTAATTAATTAAGAAGCTACAAATTAAAAAAAAAAAAAAAAACAATGAAGAAGTTACTTTATTAATCAATTGCAATTAGTCTAGTAGTTTTTATGTTATTGCAATAGCATACTTTAAATTTTTTTTTCCCCTCCCAGCATTGAGTTTAACAACTAATATTGTTTTTTTCAAAAATAATGAAAAATATTTTCATTTATAAATAATCATGCAATATTTATAAAAAATATTTTTATTATTTAGAATATCGATCATCAATATCGTTAATAATAACACATTAGTTCATTATGAAATTTTAAGAGTGTAATATAAATTAAAATTTATATAATATTACAGAATAAATCTAAAAGATAATATTTGATAATATATCATTTATACTACTAAATAATTAATTTTAAATCTCTAAAATTTATAAAAGAAGAAAAATAAATAAAATAATAAATCTAAAAAAAATACATTATACAGAAAGATAAAAATAATAAATTTAAATAAAATAAAAATAATAAATTTAAAATAAAAATTCTTAAAAAATAGAAAAAATTTAATAAAACAAGATAAAAGATATTTATTTTTTTTTGAAAAAACTAAAGAAAAGGAGTAAGCAAGATATTGTCACTAGTAGAATATATTAGTGATAGTTTCAAAATTTTAAAAAATATTTTTTAAAAAAAAAAAGAGAGAAAATGCAAGTTTTTATTTTTTGAGAAATCCTCATTATCAACTAATATTATTGTTGTTATTATTATTATGTACAAAGTAGTGAACTTTACTAGGTGCTATCATGCTAATTTATCATATTGGAGATTTGACTTACTTTTTATTACAACAGGATAAGGCTTTTGGTATGATTAGTTTAGTCTAAATGAAAATCTAAGTGAAAAAGTAATCGAATGTGAGCCACTCTCTAGCAAATCATAAGAATTTTTTTTTATTTGTCAAATATTATTTTGCTATGAGAAAGCACATAAAGTACATAATCAAATAAAAATACTCTATGTGATTATTCACTTAAAAAATACTAAATAAAAGTAATAATACTAAAATTGGAAAATACTACAGAAAACATCATCACAGAGGAGATTTTTTTTTTTTTGAGATAAAAGATAATCATTCTCGTTCATGAAATATCAAATATTAGAATACTAATACATATAAAATATTAAAATTTATAATTCACGACACATTATATTGACATCGAGTATGTTGAATCTGATTCAAAAAATGAAAGATTTTTTTTTATATAGAAATATAACCATATTAATAGAGCATTAAATCTTATATAACAGTTAGAAGCACGCTTCACTCAGTGATTATGTGAAGTCACAATTAGACTTTTTTATTTTTAAACGAGTCTAGTTAAATTATTACAAAGAACTTAAATTACTCATAAAAGATTTAATAACAAAAGTAGTCTTAGATTGCAAAGAAAAAACTAAAGTATAATTAATGTATGAAATGCGAATTCAAAATTAAAGTGTTAGAGCCAATCAACATCCATAGCAAAATGAATATAACTTTTTTCCAATTACTTTGTCAAAACAATTTGAATAACAATTATCCGCAAATTAACAAAAGAAATATTTTATCAATAATAAAAATTATTTAAAAAATTAGATATAAAAAATAATAAAATGTTTACTTGAAGGTGGATTTGGTACTTTTCATAATTTTGATTTATTAAATTATTAAATCTAATGATTATGACATCAAGGACGTACATTGTGGCTAGGAGATCATAGACGTCGCCCTAACTTTTTTTTTTTTTTTGAAACAAAAAATTTACATCCTTTTCCTTTCCAATTACGCGTCATTGAGTCAACCGTGTAAAGTTTTTGGGGAAAAAAAAAAAAAAAAACTATACTTTGTTTTCAAGTCTCCAAATTGGAATATCACTCTTAAAAAATAACAATAATCATTAAAAAAAGAAGAAGAGAAAACAACTATATAAACCGACTCCCGCTATTTCATCCCCTACCGCCAACTAAAGACACACACAAACACATATACAAACGCCACCCCCGGCCAATCCCCTCTCCCTTCGTCTCTCTCTCTTTCTCTCTTTTTCCAGACAATGGATTCCCCTTCTCGCTCGTCCGTCATCATCATCGGCGCCGGCATCTCCGGTATTCTCCTCGTCCTTCTCCACCACCACCACCACATTTGCACAATTCAGTGTTTCTTTTTTGTTTTTTGGACTACTCAGCTTAATTGAGCCAAAGACTTATTAGTTTTGTTTTTTATTTTGTTTTTGTTTGATGAAGGTTTATCTGCAGCAAAGGTGCTAGCGGAGAATGGAATAGAGGACTTGGTGATTTTGGAGGCTTCGGATCGTATTGGCGGCAGGATCCGGAAGGAGAACTTCGGCGGTGTATCGGTGGAGCTTGGTGCCGGTTGGATCGCCGGTGTTGGTGGTAAAGAGTCTAATCCTGTTTGGGAGCTCGCTAACCAATTTGGCCTTCGTACTTGCTTCTCTGACTATAGCAATGCTCGTTATAACATTTACGATCGCAGGTATTATATCTACTATTACATATCTGCATCTCACAGTTATGGAGATGATTTTCTTCACCTCAACTAGCCTTTTAGCTTTTAAAATGGCGGTGCATTTTGATTGTGTTATGCAAAGAGATTGCTAAGTTTCAATTTTAACTTTTTGCATAAACACTCGAGTAATTCGTTTCGGGTGTAGTTTGTTGGTTTCTTTTCCATTCTACAGTGTTGTATTTTCAAAATAAGTGATAACAGGAAAAAAGGTTCACTTTATTTATTTATTTTTTTATTTTGAGCGTTTATTGTAGTATACTTTTTTTGGTATAATTCTTTGAATCATTTCGTATCTTATCTTTATGTGTGTTTAGAAAATTACTGTTACTGTAGTTATGATTTGATTTGAAATCACTTTCAGTTTGGAAGATACCAGTAAAAAACAAGAAAAAAGATTAGTGTTCTGCATTTCGCAATGGCACTGCACATTTTTGGTGCTATTTTATTTTATTTTTGTGCTGCAGTGGGAAGATATTTCCGAGTGGGCTTGCGGCGGATTCCTACAAGAAGGCGGTGGACTCTGCGATTGTGAAGCTGAGCAGCCTAGAGCCAAACCATGTTGCTGAAGCAATTGAACTGCCTTGGTAATTATTATTATTATTATTATCGTTGTTGTTGAAATAATTTTTTTTAAAACAAATACTTTTCTTTTTTGTTTAGGTCTCCAAAGACTCCAATAGAGCTCGCCATTGACTTCATTCTCCATGACTTTGAGATGGCAGGTCAGTTCGGCAGCTTATTTTAGTAACTGGGGAAACAAAAATATTAATTTCTTTTAGAATAGCTTAAATTGTTATGGTTATTCTAGGCCTATTTGACTTTTAGATTTTACTAATTACTGAGGATATTGTCCTTGATTGATTTATATGCAGCGTTTTTAATAAAATCAGACTGGTCAATAAATCAGTTAATTGACTGATTCACAATTCTATCAATCTAATTTAATCAGTTTAATAATAAATAAATTTAAAAAATATTATTAAAATGATTTTGAAAATAAAAATATTAAAAATACATGTAAATATTTAAAATACTTAAAAATATAAAAATTACTTTGGAAATCGAACCAGACCTAATTGAATTTGCTATCAGTTTGATTTTCAATTTTATCAATTCGACTAGCTGATCCGATCCGGTTTTTAAAATACTGTTTATATGTACTGGGTTTAAATTTTAAGCTGAGGAATGAGGTTTTTGAGTGCAGAGGTAGAGCCAATATCAACATATGTTGATTTTGGAGAAGGAGAATTTCTGGTAGCAGATGAAAGAGGGTATGAACATTTGCTATACAAAATGGCGCAGGATTTTCTTTTTACCTCCGAAGGTAAAATCTTGGACACTCGTCTGAAGCTCAATAAGGTACAAAAAAGAAAAAGGGAAAATCTCTTCATGTCTTTTCCCTGACTTGTATTTTGTTGGTTTCTGATTTGTATTTTTAAAATGGCTTATAGAAACAAAGGAACAAAGTTTTAAATTTTCATTTTGGTTCATGGGGTAGGATTATCATGAAGTTAAGAAGACTGATGTAAACTGTTTTAAAAAACAGTGAAAAGTATGTAAAAATTGTTGTAGGCATGCACTGCAATCTTTTTGCTGTTGAGGTTGATTGACCCACTTTTTGGTTTAGCAAATAACGGCATTTTATATAATAAAAAAAAGTATATAACTGAGATTGGTTAAATGGAATTTTTTTTTACTCGAGACATTTTATGTTTATCTGCATAATCGAGAGCTAGAATATGTTTCGGAGTTCGTGGTGGTTCAAAATTGTCATTCTCAAACAACTAATATATTCTGCAAGCCATCACGTAATAAAAAATATGTAGAAGTTAGGGTGAATAACGTGAAAGGATAGAAATGCAATTTGCTTGTGGATGAGTCATCATGAAACTTGTATTAATTTTAGTGGTATAATTTTAGACTATTTTACTAACAAATAATAAGTCAGAATTTAAAAGGAATGATGATCTCTTTGGCCATTTCTGCTCAATTTTTATCATGACAACAAACCAAACTTAATGATCAATATGTCAGATTTCAATCATACACCCAGGAAGGTTTTATTGGCTTTAATCTTCACCATCCTTGGTCTTTTACCCCCGTCATGAGCCTGCAGGCCCCTTAATTCACCATTTTGCACTAACCTGCACGACGTTCACAATGATCTAAGGCCAAACGCCACTAGCCAAGAGTTTGAGATGTCATATCAATTCAATATAAGAACATGAAAATTGCTAGACTTGCCCATTTCTTCATTTAATGTTCCTGTTTTTGTTTTCACTTACTCCCCATTTGATCAAATTCAGAAAATCGATGAACCCCTTTCCCTATAATTGCTATACTACACCGCTTTTCGGGAAACATCCCATAGGTAGCTAATTGGGTCTTTCTACTAATCTCTACCATTTCCATGCCATATTACTGTATTGCCCATTTTTTCTTGGTTTGACTTTAAAGAATGTTATTTGGGTAGTTGTTGTCTTGGACTTTGCTACTGGTTGATGATTTTGTGCATGGTTTTGGAGCCAGGTTGTGAGAGAAATACAGCATTCGAGAAACGGTGTGATCGTGAAAACGGAGGATGGTTGCGTCTACGAAGCCGACTATGCGATTTTGTCTGTTAGCATTGGTGTTCTCCAAAGTGACCTTATTTCTTTTAGGCCTCCTTTACCTGTACGTCTTCTCTCCCTTTTATTTATTCCTTTTTCTGTTAATAATATATTAACTACCGTGCATAGCGGAGCTCCATTAAAGAAGCTTAGCCAAAATGTCCATGAAATTATTATCCCCAGTTTATGATTTTGGCTTGTCAATTTAGACTAATCTTTTATGGCTTGAATAAAAAGGAAAAAAATGTTATTGAGAATAGTGAGTTAGTAACGTGAAATGAAGTCCAATTGTGGTGCCAGTACGAGCTATTTGTTAATTTTATTTGGTTTCTTTATATCTTAACCATTCAATGTGACTAGTATTATTCTGGGTTCAACGAAGTGGAAAATGTCACTAGCCCTGCTTTGGTTCGTTGCAGTGGGATATGTAGGGATAAGGCCCTAGGCACTGGGAAGTGGGTCCCTATAGGATAGGAATAGGATTTTTCTCTTGATATTTTATGCTGTGGGTGTGGCCCAAAATATGTGATATCATTAAGTTCAAGAAGTCAGGAATTTATGGCAGCTAGGTGTTGTATTAAATAGCGGTTAGCTGTTCGATGACGCCAGATGTAGATTTTCGAGGTTCATGTTGTCTCTATACAAGAAAATACCATGGGTTGCATGGCAATCCGCAGATTCGTAACCCAAAGGCTCACTCATGGATCACGCCTATTAATTCGATGACTTCGGCTCACCACTTGTACTATCTTGTGTGAGAAGTTGCATTTTTTATCTAGTCAAATTACCAATCAGGTAGCAATTAGCAATGTAGTGACAACCTGTTTAATCTTACATTCCTACTTTCTCTCGATCATTTCAGTGTTAATTTAAGCAGTTAATTAAAAAAAATTCAAGTGAACCATGGGATGGCCATACATGATTGGTGTGATTTAATGAAAGGGCAAACGACAAATATGTGGACGTGGGAGTTAGCTTAGTACTTAGCAAGTTTCTGATTAAATATGTGTCACAGTGAAGGTTCAATTCTTTTCTAACTTTTTTTCTTAATGGACTTTGTTTGAGTGGAAAATGACAAACTTTGCATTACACAAATATTGGGAAATATAGCATTTTGATTGTATTTATGACGTGGAAAATTAGTTAGGAGAATTTGTTTCTAAATCATGTTTAATTTTTGTACTGATGGATGCATAAAAGCATGGTTTCAATATCTAATATCTGTGTCTTTCTACTGATGGATGCAGAAAAGCATGATTTCATTTGTCTAATATCTGCGTTGTAAAGTACTAGTAATAAATTCTAACATTTGTAATATTAGTAAAATTTTGGTAATAAATTCTGGATATTGTCCCTCTATAGTAAGGTTGGATCACAGTCGAATCTTAATCAATTCACAGGACTTGTGTACTGTGTTATGGCAGATCTTCTTGGGAACGAACGGGGAAGAATATGTACTTAATTATTTTGAACTTAGAAGTACCTATCGATCGTTGCATTATTATTAGTATTTTTTTAAAAAAATTTTTGCTGTTCTGGTTTGAAGTTTTCTATGATTATATGATAGATTGATAATGATACATTATCGGCTAAATTATTGACCGAACAAAATAAATTATGATGCAGAGGTGGAAAACAGAGGCTATAGAGAAATGTGATGTGATGGTATACACGAAGATTTTCCTCAAGTTTCCATATAAATTTTGGCCTTGTGGTCCTGAAAAAGAATTCTTTATGTATGCCCACGAACGAAGAGGATACTACACGTTTTGGCAGGTAGGTCCTCACTGTCTTGTTTGTGTTGCCAATTTTTCCTTTTGTTTTTGCTGCTACTTTTAGATTATAAGATTGCATTATTTTTTTAATTCCTTGCTTACTATTTTAAGTGCCATACACATGTAAATCCTTCAAGTAAACTAAGAACTTCAAGTACAACTATAACTAGTCGCTAGCAAAAGTCAAATATGTGATTAGGTGAATGATGTTAACTCTGCTACTCTCATAGTTAGTGTGCTTTGATGTTTCCTGCGTGTTGAGTAGATATTTAACATGACAAATGTATCACAAGATGGATGCGGTAAGCTTTTTTAAGGTATACACATTCGTCATCAGAAGAATTTTATGATTACAAAATGCTTAAGCAGAACACTAAAAGTGATCAAAACAGCCTGTCGTTTAAATGGTGCTCTTTTTTTTTTTTTTTTTTTTTTTTAACGGGTTTGCCTTTTACTATAGTTACTTCCATATTCACGTCAATGCGGCAGCAACTGCCTCTTCCTCCGACGTGGTAGCATGATGATGAAGTTATGAAAATATTGGTCAGCTTTTCTTGCTGGGATAGACAAACCAGAATCTCTGGCATTATTTGTTTTGTATGGGTGCCCCTTTATGATGTGTACCTGCTGTTTTTGTCATTGTCGCAAAGCTGGCAACATTAGTTGCACTGCCGAATCAATCGCTTTCGCAGCCATTATTTAATCTTGTTAATACTACTCTGTTTAAAATATTTTCCTGCACTTGATTAGAGTAGTATCTAAGTAATTTAATTACCTCACGTAGCTTCCTGTTGAGGCGATTTGGCAACGCACTATTTCTATCTTTTTTCATTTTATAAAAATGTGATCGATGCATATTTTAAACTTAATCTATTGTGAATATTTTTTTCTTTTTTGAGTATTCTATTGCGAATAAAATTGTACTTGTGTCATTGTTAATTAACTCCCTATATGTTATCCAAGCTGGCTAATGATCTGTTGCTGTGTCATTAGCACATGGAGAATGCATACCCTGGATCAAATGTCCTCGTTGTGACATTGACCAATGGGGAATCGAAACGTGTCGAGGCCCAATCTGACGAGAATACACTGCAAGAAGCCATGGAAGTGCTTAGAGATATGTTTGGGCCCAACATACCTAACGCCACCGATATTCTTGTGCCCCGATGGTGGAACAACAGATTCCAGCGCGGCAGCTACAGCAATTACCCCATCATTTTAAATAATCCAGTTCTTCATGATATTAAGGTAACTTATCTTACTCATTTTTCAATTATTTTATGCTATTTAATTAATATTCAATCTAATTTTTTAAAAAATTCAATTTAACTATGTTATGCATTCCGGAAGTTGGAAAAATAATTTTGATGAAATGATTGGTAAATCTTCGAGTAATTGCATATCATAAATGTCTATGGTGGGGCTGCGATTAGGACTATGCAAAGGATGCTCTATCTAGACAAATTAATCATGTTGCTATTTTCAAGATTTTTTTGTATTTTTTTTTTATTTTTATAAAGTTGATAAAGGGGTTCGAACCTGGTTCTATCCGTGGGTACTAATATTGGAATGTCTTGTCGCATGTTCTGGTCAGGCCCCAGTAGGGCGCATTTTCTTTACTGGGGAACATACTAGCGAAAGATTTAATGGTTACGTTCATGGCGGATACCTTTCAGGTGAGAATCAAAGTGTTTCTTGTGAAATTTATGAACACTATATAGGTTATTTTTGGTTTCTGGATCGTAATTCAATTCATATTTTTCTACTAAATAGGTATTGACACGAGTAAGTCCCTATTAGAAGAAATGAAAGAAGAGAAGGAAAGGAAAAATGATAGTCAAACATTTTTGCTAGAGCCTTTGCTAGCATTGACAGGATCATTAACTTTGACACAAACAGAAGCAGTTTCAAATCTACACAAATGTGATATTCCCACACAACTATATCTTAGTGGCAAGCTTGGCATCCCAGAAGCGATATTATGACTATATGAACCACTTGATGATTTCCACTTTGACGACGATGATGAATGTTCGATCACTGAAATTGGTGGCAAGTTGCGTTTGGACTCGAATACAGTTCCGACGCTTAAAGCCTTTCAGAAATAGGATGAAGACAGAAGAACAAGAAGCGCTAAAATGGGCAGAGAGCATGCAGTTGGAGGAATTCATGTGTCCTTGCTTTGTGCTTCAGCCAAGCCTTATGGATGAAATGAACTGCCGAGTCATGAATATTGAAAGGGATTGGCTTAGAGATATGTATTGGCGATTCATTGGAGGAAGAAATGGGATAGAAAAAGTGGGTGGTATGTTTTGGATTCTAATTGTACTCTTTACTTGTTTATAAAAGTAAAAAAAAAAAAAAAAAAAAGACACTGTTCCAAACCAGTTTGATTTTTCCGATTAATATCTGTTGCTTGAGTTAACATAATATAAAACATATTCGCTAGCTTGGAAAATGTTTTGGGTGTTATTTCGTGCACACTAAAAATTGCTAGATCGCCGTTAGAATTCGTAGTGTACTAGTCAATTTGTATACTAAACATGAATCGCACGGCTATGTCGAATATATCATTTAAAATATATTTATATATATTAATAAAATTAAAATATTTATTATATATGAGATGATTAAGTAAACAATATTTATTTCTAAAATAGATAATATATGAAAACTATTTTTTAGTCTTATTTGTTTTAATTATTTATTTAATACTTTCTTTAATAATTTTTTATTTATATTTATAGTTATTTTCAATTAGGTAATTTATATTATAAATTAATAGAAATTTTGTTTAATTATATTTTAAATAATTAACTTGACAATTGATAAATTTTTATTTCAAGTAAATTCTTACTTCACAACTAATAAACTTTCATTTCAAAATACACACCCGCACGCACAAAGAATTTACACTCTAATATATTCTATACAATATATTAAAATTAAATAGTGTCAACTAATGGTTTTTTTTCTAAATTTGCATCTTATTTTTTTCCCTTTCAATTGATATGATTTTCAAAGATTATTATTTATCTAATGTAATGATAAGTTGACAATTGCTTTAAATGTCTTATATATAAAAATTGATTGCAAACACTATATAAGATTATCAAAGTATTTTAAATAACAAAAATTATGTGGATAGGATTGCTTATATAGGCTTTTATTTTCCATCTTTTCTTAGGCTTAGGTCTTAATATTATATATATATAGTGTGGCCAGCATAGTTGTCAAAATCGCGAGTTGATTCGTACGATTTTACGAGTCAAAATCACGTGAACGATTTTAATCGTATATAAAATCGGATTTGTGGTAAAATCGGGTGAAATCGAGTTTTGACTCGTTAAAATTGGGTGAAATTGGATAAAATCGGATGTAAAATCGGGTGTTGACTCATTATTTTTTAAAAAATTTTTCTATCTAATTTTCTCCCTCTATTTTTATATTATTTCTCCTATATTTTTCTCTAATTTTTCTTCCTTTTTTGTTGTTGGAATACTTTATTTTCTCTCTTTTTTCTATTTTTTGTTGCTCAATTTTATATTATTGGGACTATACATTAATTTTTAATTGCCAGTTGTAATTAACTAATCCTATATGACTGAAAATTGAAATTACTTACTACTATTGGAAAGTAAAGTTTTACACAAAAAAATAACTTTTGAATTAGTGATAATATTTGTCATTATTAGTGATAATAT
>CATIWR010219685.1:0-30004 GCA_949677035.1 Omphalea diandra
TGTATTGGTTGGAAGTTCACTTTTCCATTTTTAATCCCTCTTCTTCACTCCTTAAACACCTTCATCCATCTCCTAATCCATAAAAGCTCCTTATACTTTTAAATAAGCTCTAAGATACCATTATTTATGATACTACAACATACACACAACATAAGATAATTTTTCATGCAATCATACAAACATTACATATATGTTCAAGTGTCCCAAAAGTAATGGTGCAAGTGTCATCGTCGTTTTTCTCCAATTCACATGTCTAAATAATTATTTATCCAATGCATGTATTAAAATATAACGTAATTAAAATGCATATGATTTGGGTTGAGGATGTTACAATGATTCCTCTCCAGCTTTTAGTTTTTCCTCTTATTTTTCATCTTCACTTTCATTTTCTTTGTGTTTTTTTATTATGTTTCTTGGTTTCAAATTATAAGGCCTTAAATATATGATCAAACATATAGATATGTTTGAAATGTTGTGATTGGATTATACTTTTTTTTATATTGTCAATGAAATGTTCTTTAATTGGTGTTTGTCAATTGTCTTTTTCCATCTCTATGTACTTTGTCATTATTTGCAAATTATGATTATTAGACAACAATGATTGACTTACATTGATTTGTGTTGATATCCTTTTCTTATTCTTCCTCTTTTCCCTTCTCTTTTTGATCTTGACAAATGGAGGAGAGCATTGAATCATAAGCAAAATTCTTGGTAACATATTGCATTAATTGACATTATTAAAAGGGAGTATAGATTGAGGGGGAGTACATATAAATCTCTAAAATAAAAATGCCTAAGTGTTTATAGTGGTCATTGAATCACTTTGAACTGTGAAGGAACTATACTATATGACTTCTAAACACTTGAATTCTGTAAGAATATGCTTATTAATGGTTATATACTTTCCATATTCAATCTAGATTGTCAAAAAAAAAAAAAAAAAGAGATTGTTAGACCAGGTTGGTCAAATTTATCCTTTAATCGTGACAATATAGATTGAAAGGTTCTAATGCATTTGTGAAGTTTGTTCCTATTGAAATTAAGGTATGAATTATGTTGAACGTCAAATGGAAGAAGAAATCTTCATGTCTCAAAACTATCCTCAAAATCGCAGCCACTACTATCATTATCTTAAGAAACATGGGAACCAAAAGCGACAGTCCATTTTGCAGTGGGAGTAATAGTGACCGTCATGTCCACAATATTCAAAGAACTCTAAAAGCTCTCTAATGGACACTTAGGAAGCTAGTTAAGGCATGCCATGTGCCTAAAGAGATGTTAGGCTATTTGAAAATCATGACTACTATTCACTTTCAACCATGAACAAAAAAAAAAGCAATTTATTTCACGATGATGGTCGTGTCTCCTTATCCTAGCATTATTTCAATCACGATCGAGCCTCCAAATCATAATTAAGAACTTTATAATTAACAAAAGGGTTCTAATGATTAGTTTTTAAATAACCAGTGATCAAATGCCAAGTGTCATTAATCCTTATAAAATTTAAAGATCATGACCACGAAATGGAAAAATCCAGAGCGATTGTCAATCAAGACCACAATATATTTTCTCAATCGCAAATTGACTCTGATAAGCATTAGATGTAGAATTTGCCACCATAACTTGGAGATTTGCTTAAAGTTTTATTAGTAACGGCTCTTTCGTGGTTGGGCTTTATAAATAATATACCAAATGACCTTAAATGCAAGAGGATAACCATTATGGTGTCCAAAATCTTACAATTTTAATTATCAAATCTTTAACTAGTTATTATTTGTACTTGAGTTAGCGAAGGATAGGGGTGAGCCTTAAACACTTTCGATTTGAGTTTTTGAGTGAACCTCAAACACAAGTATAATTAAAGTTTGGTGTTAGCCTAAATACTAAGTTTATTGTGAGTTTGTAAAACACTAAAGTAAGCAAGTAAAATACCCAATTAGGTGAATTAAGGAGTGGATGTAAGGTTTGTTAAAACCTGAGCCACTAAGGAGTGGATGTAAGGTTTGTTAAAACCTGAGCCACTATAAATCTCTTATGTTGATTCTCTTCCTTCCTTTCTTTTATTTATCCTCCCTCTAAATTTTCAATTTTCTACCAATTCAACCCTCTTTCTTAGCACATAAAGGCGACTTAGGCAAAAATTATAAATTAAAAAATATGTAATAGGAAAAGCAAAAGTCAAGAGAGTGTAATTGACAACTGGAGATAGCCACTTGAAAATGATGTAACATGGGGATAACAACGAAGGGAGTTGAGATAAAGAGTAAGGAACCAACAAGATGAAGGCATTGAGCAAGACAATCATATAATATAATGTGTCGTTATTAAAAGAAATGGTCATGTATTTCATTAATATGTAATATGTAAAATGAAATGTTTCACGTTAAGCATAGTATTGGAAAGAGATGCATTTGCATAATTAAAGCAGTCTTTTATCAAACATTTCATTAGACTAAATGAAATACAAGAAGTTTTTCTCATATGCTAATTAGTTATTGTGAATGTTTAATAGAAGCCGTATACTACTAATTGTTACTCAACCAAGCTTCGAGCTCTACATCATCAAAAGTAGAGGCCCTAAATGGTAGAATATCATAAATATAATGATCAACCTAAATGGCCTATACTTTGTCTAGAAAGTTAAGTCAAAGGACCTTTAGTGAAAGTAAAGAGGAAGCCCACTGTGTCTTGTAGAAACTCAAACTGACAACATACTCTAGTTAGAGCATAGAAATTATTGGATGACAAAGCAAGGATAATCACACAATCGTTATAAGTCCTAAAGGTAACCCCTATTAGCCTGCACCAAAGGCAGGTCCAATGGATATCAGAGTCCATAATACTAGATAGCCATTTGGTCCATTCTGCCTTAGTAGTAGCAATCTTGACATATGACATTTTAAATGGTGTTGCAGTAATGTCTCACATCCACAATCGAAGTAGCCAACAAATCCAACTTTTCTTGTAGCCATATCTAAAAAGCAAAAAAAAAAAAAAAAAGTAAGAAAAAAGAAAAGAAGAAAGAAAGAAAAAGAATAATAGTTCGTTCGGTTGAAAACTTGAAAGGGCGACCTATGCAAAAATGAGTAACTTGTTGGATTGAAAACCTGCAAGGTGATCTAAGCAAAAATTAGAGCAATAAAAGTAAATATAATATAAAAAAGAAAGAAAAAGATGTAAGAGATGAATTGTACCTGAAGCAATAATGGGCTTTTAGAAAAGGAACTGTCTATTCCTAAAGATACCCTATTCAAGCCTATAATGGTCTCATCAAGAATGGTTGGGAACGAGAGTTTTCTCAAGCTCAATCTCTTCAAGGAGGTGTAGAATTCATAAATATATCTCTTCATCATCCCTTTAAAGTAGAAACTCTCCTATTAGGACAATCGTTATGATATGGGCTTATGTTGCCCAAGCATAGTTCCTAGAAGGATAAAGAGTAAGAAAAAGGGACATGAGAATTTTCTCCTCACCAAGGGTGTACATAGGTACCTCATCATATTGAATTTCAAACAACTCCATCTTCTTTTGGATATGTGGGTAATTCAGGCATGGTAGAGCAATATGATCAATACCCATAATCTCAGTCGAGAATGGCACGAAACTCTTCTAGCAAGGGCAAATTTCAATATCTCTAAAGTGGAGAGAATGGGCAGTGGGGTCCCATAAATCACAGATAGCTTAAAGAAAATCCAAGTTGAGTCGAACCATGCACAGGTATCGAAGGGCTTTAAACCCACCCAAGGCATAACAAACTAACTTTGGGGTGGAAGATACTTCAAAAATACTTTAGCCATGGTGAAAAATATGTAAATAGTAGATCTACGAATAAAATCAAAGGGAGATATTTATAGAGGAGAGAGAAGTTGAATAGTGCATGATAGATATGCACAGTAGTACATGGCTGTACAGACTATTCAAGTTGTCTGTGCAAATAACATGATGGTTTGTATAAACCACTTCCCCTATAGAATTTTAGGCAGAACCTCCTTTGCATTTTGAAGTTTTGGATTGCTTTGTACTTGTCTTAAAGATCATGCATATTTATAAATAAGTAGAAATAACACTATACACATTCAGATAATAGATTCAGGGTTAGAATCAAAATTGTACATTTATATCAGAGGAATTTTAGAGTCCCACAAAAATGGAGGCAAAAATCACCTCAAGTTTTATCCTAAAAATCTTAGCTATCTAAACAAGCATCGAAAGGGAAAAGGCATTTGAAATGGCCTGAATATTTATCCTATAATACCAAAAATGTCATCAAAGTTTAACAATGTAGAAGAAAGAAAATAAAATAAAAATCCTAAAGACTCGAAGAAGTGTCGGGCGACCTAATCCTTTTCTCTCTCAAAAGCAATCCCCTCCCCTAATCCTCCCTCCTCCCCTTATTTTAGGTGACTACTTATTAGAGTCCTCGGGTGTCGGCGTCATCCACTCAATCTGGGTCTATTATCGGTAGATGCTACTTCATATCCTACATCTCTCGACTTAAGCATTGGATCGTCTCTTATAAGAAACATAAGGGTTAGGATGAATAAGGTGTATAACACATATAAGCACAACTATAAACATGCATATGCAATTTGAATCTTTATTACTAACCTAGTCCTCTTGGTCTACTGGGTCAAAGCCCTCTTAAGGAAGAATAACAAAGGCCTTAAGAAGTTTTAAATCAAGCCTCAAAACAACTCGAGCTCATCAAAACCAAAACCCAAGTATGTTAACCATGGTTTAAATGGCTATACTTCCATCTCACTTGGTTATAGAACCATCTAATTAGTTGTACAACCATGCACTAAATCTTAGCTGCCAAAACTTTATAGAATCATGCCTCTTATAAACTAAATGGTTGTACGACCAACTAGTGGGTCATAATGTCGACCTCTTTATTATACAGACCACTTAAAAACCCTAATTCTGGAACCTTTATAGCTCTTATCTATAAATACCATACCATTAGAGAAAGGGAGAGAGGCTTGGATAACCTTAAGGTTACTTTACCAAAATTATTACTCTCACACCCTAAATACATAAACACTAAACACCTAACCCACCAAGGTATCTCTTAAGGTTTTTGAGACTTCATTTTGCATATTCCTTAGCATTTAGAGGGCAATCCATCAACACTAGTGCCTCTGAGGATAAGGCATAATTAGAAGAGCATCTAAAATCTCGATTTTTTTCTTCTCTTCTTCCCTTTTTCTTTTTCTTTTCTTTTTGGGAAAAATGTCAGACATAATAGTTTGTATAAACCTTTTTGTATCCTGTGCAGACCACTAAGTGTGCTATATATACCACAGTTGGTTTGTACATCCCACTTTGGTTGTGGTAGAACATAGTTTTCTTCTTCTTCCTTATTCAAATTCTCTTGGGTTTTTAGGTTTCTTTTTTGAGCTTTAGCTAGTAAATAGGTCAGGTTTTGTACCTATGGCCCTTATTCTCTTATTTGGTGAAGCAAGTTCAAAAGGGAAAAGTTTATATACTTACTTCTTAATAATTTTAACACATTTTCTTATCTCATTTCTCTTCATTTCTTTATGTATTTGTGTTACTATTATTATGGATATAATTAGGATAAAGAATCTTTCATTCCCAAGAACCCTATATCCTAATGCATGTTTATATTCCTTTTACTATTCTTGTGAGTTTTATCTTTGCCACCAAGAGGGAATGACTAGCTCATTAGCTTGACCACCCTCTCTTCCTTTTTACATTATCATTTTAAGCATGTTTAGGGGAGAGATTTTATCACTCTATGACCCCTCTTTTTGGTTATTCTCGTAATCTAATAAAACACATGCACTTGTGGCTTTGTTATTAGTTTCTTCACCATAATAATGTCTTAGCTCTGTTAATAGCTATGGGTGTCTTGAGGATGCTATGACTCCTTAGGAGGTTTAATGCAGGAGGATCCAATGATCCTAAGAATCTAGGTTAGTAATTTGAATCCTTGTCCAAGGCCTCTCCTTTGTCCTCCATATGCACTTTATGATTTCCATGAGTTATGTCTCCATGTTGATCATGCTTTTCTTTATTTGTGCTTCATACATGATTTGCCATGTTAACTTGTTATTTATGGGGGATGATGGATTTAGAAACATGTATAGTTTCACTAACTTAAAGATATGATAAGACCTTTTAAGTACATTCCATTTTATGTGTTTGTTTTAATGCTTTATTCCTATGATATCATTACCTTGTGTGTTTCTGGATGTTATTGGTTATTTGACCATGTCCTAGGTTTGATTATGTATGATGATCATGATGATCATAGTTATGGTTATTGATATGCATGACCTTCCCCTTTAAATATGTCATGATCTACCTCGATTTTGAGATTGGTGATAATAATGTTTGATATGACTAATTGGATTACACTAGGAATAACCTTAAGTGCATTAACCAAACTAACTAACAATAAGATTAAAATGGTAAAAAATGAATCAAAGATGTCGAAAGGCTAAATCCCTATATTTAGAAGGTTTAGGGGTGCCTAACATCTTCCTTAAGCCATACCCAAGTTTTGAAACCATCTCTAATGGGGTGAAGATGATTTGGGTCTTCTAAAGGAGTAAGATAGGTTTAGCTTTTGTCCTTCCCTAAATTTTTGTCCCAACCAAAGTCAGGTGGTGACTCCATACTCCTTGAAGGGATAATACCATTGTATCGTCCTACTTTGGTCCCCCAATAACCATCAAATTTGGAAAATGGGCTTCAATCTTGCATGAGACCTAAATGATCTCCTATTGATCCAAACACAAACCATATTTAAGGGTTACTACCAATGTAAGACCCCCATCCTCTTGATCTCCTATTGGTTGATAAAAGGTAGGAATCATAAGCAAGATTACATTTGTTCGAGTATAACCCCAATACATGGTTTAAACACTCACATAGTGTCTTTTTAGTGGATCTTTGAGTTCAACCACTAGTATAGAGTTAACTAGGAATCGTAAAAAAAAAAAAAACTATTGGGTTATTGTATTCTAAAAGAGATAACTCAATAAAGAGAAGACTGTACTAATTTATAGGCTTACCTATGGCGAAGGACTTGAATATCTTTAAAGAGATAGGGATATGCATGCCTCAACCTAACATATTTTATGCTATTTAGGACATTTAATATTATTTAATCTATTATGATTTCACTAACAATATATACAAATTTGTATTTATTTCCATAGATTTGTATATTTTTGTTTATTTTTTCTAATAATGAGAGTTTTTAGTTATTCCTTTATAAAGTATAACTTTCCTACGTGAGGGTTATTATCACTTCTTTATGAAATTGATTTGTAAAATATATATATTAAAGTAATCAATTTAATTTTTATATCAATCAATTGGCATATTTTTAAATTCATTGATGACATACTAGTGTATTCAAGGAGTAAAGAGGAGCATCAACAACATTTTAGAATTGTGTTACAAATTTTGAGAGAAAAATAACTATTTGCTAAATTAAGAAAATACGAGTTTTGGATTGACCATGTGGTATTTTTAGGACATGTAGTTTCTGAAAAGGGCATAGAGGTGGATCCAAACAAAATTAAAGCAATAATAAAATGGAAAACCCCAAAGTGTGTTGCAGAAGTCCAAAGTTTCTTACGACTACTTGGTTATTATCGTCAATTTATTGAGTGGATTTCACTTATAGCTGCCCCTTTGACTAAGTTACTTCAGAAAAATACAATATTTCAATGGTCAAAAGCATGTTAAGAGAGTTTTGATGAATTAAAAGATACATTGATATCAACTCCAATGTTAGCCATTCATATAGGTAATGAAAGATTTGTAGGTTATAGTTATACCTATCAAGGTTTGGAATGTGTTTTAATGCAGCATGATAAGGTAATTGCATATGCATCTAGATAACTAAAGCTTTATGAATTATCTTACCCAGTACTTGATTTAAAACTTAATATCATTATGTTTGCTTTCAAAATATAGAGGCATTGCTTGTATGGACAAACTTTTCAAATATTTATTAATCACAAGAGCTTGAAGTATTTGATGAGCTAAAAAGAATTAAACATGAGATAGAGGTAATGGTTAAAACTGCTAAAAGATTATAATTGCACCATTGAGTATCATATATAGAAGGCAAATGTGGTTATTGATGCTTTGATCAATAAATCAAGAAGTATTGTAGCTCATTTACAAGTATTTACATTGTCTTATTTAGTTCAGTTATGAGCTATGAATATAGAACAAGACATACAAAAGAATAAGGTATTGATTGCTACTTTTCAAGTGAGACCAATGTTGTATGATTGAGTTAAAGAAGCACGGGGCCTAGATCCAAAGTTATATAGAATGATTGAAATGATAAAATAAAGGAGACATGGTGATTTTGATATTCAAAATGATGCCTTGATGTTGGGTCTCATATTTGTATGCCTAATGTGGATAACTTGCAAAGAGAAATCCTATAAAAAGCACATTATGCTCCATATACCATGCATTTGAGAATGATGAAAATGTATAATACTCTGCAATCTCATTTTTGGTGTCCTAAAATGAAGAAAGATGTAACAACATATGTTTCAACATGTTTAACTTGTCAGCATATCAAAACAAAACATCAAGCACCAGCTAGAAGATTGAAACCATTAGCGATTCTAGTATGGAAATGGGAAAGAATAACCATAGACTTTGTATATGGGTTGACAAAAACTTTGAAGAAGAATGATGTTATATGGGTGATCATTAATAGACTAACTAAGTCAACTCACTTTTTGGCTATTCGATGGGGTAGTTCACTTAAGCACTTAGTTAAAAAATAAATGGTTGAAATTGTCAAATTACATGGTGTTTTAATGTCCATTGTATCAAATAGAGATACATGATTTACATCTCAATTTTAGGTCAGTTTGCAATAGGCTTTAGGTACCAAATTGAGTTTCAACATTGCTTTTCATCCTCAAATAGATGAGCAATCAAAAAGGACAATTCAAATACTTAAAGACATGTTTCGAGCTTATGTGATAGAGTTCAAAGGTGCATGGGATGAATACATTACCTTGATTTAATTTGCTTATAATAATCATTATCAGTAGTATAAAAATGGCACCATATGAAGCACAATATGGAAGAAAATGTTGAAGTCCTATCTATTGGGATGAAGAAGGGATGCGTGATTCAGAAGGGCCAGAACTAGTGTTAGACACTGTGAACAAAGTGAAGGTAATCAATAGTAAACTTAAAGTAGCACAAGATTGACAAAAGAGCTATGCAAACCAACATAAAAGAGAAATGGACTATGAGGTGAGAGACAAAGTGTTCCTTTGAGTTTCACCAATGAAAGGAATAATTTCATTTGGCAAGCAGGGGAAACTGAGTCTTCGGTATATAGGACCATATGAGATCTTAAAAAGAGCAGGTCCATTGGCTTAAAGGTTAGCACGACCACCAGAGATGGCTCAGATTCATGATGTATTTCATATGAGTATGCTCAAAAAGTATTGGTCTGATCCTACACATATACTTAGGGATCCAATAATGACAATTGTAGATTGTGTAAGTTATGTTAAAGAACCAATGAGAATCATTGATTATAAGACAAAATAGTTATGAAATCGATAAATCCATTTGGTTATGTGTTATGGAGAGGCTACATATGAAACCGAAAGGAATTTGTTTACAGGTATTGAATTTTGAGGATGAAATTTTTCATAAGATGAAAGAAATGTAACGTTCCTTTCCTCATTTATTAGCATTCTCACACTAATATATGCATTAGATAAATGATCATTTAGATATGTGAATTAGATAAGTACGATGACGACACTTGCACCATTGCATTTGGAACATTTAAACATATATGTAATGCTTGTATAGTTCCATGGAAAATTATCTTATGTTGTGTACATGATATAGCTTCATAAATAATGGCATTTTAGAGCTTATTTAAAAGTATAAGGAGCATATAGGGATTAGGAGATGGATGGAGGTTATGAAAGAGTGAAGGACTAAAAGAGGAATATTGAACTTCTAACCAATGGTAGTGAGACGCCATGATTTTGCCTTATTGGGTAGGTATACAAATAAAATTTTTCATTTTTTAGGATCAGATTGGAGAGATAAAAACATGAGGGAGTGCATAAAATAGAAAGAAAGAAAGGAGGAGGAGGAAGAAGAAGAAGGAGAGGGAGAAGACTGAGCTAGCTTTGAGGAAACCTTAAACTTTTCTAGTTTTGGTAAAAGAGGTAAGTGGTTTTTTCTTCTTCCCATATGAAATTTCTCCCTCATAACATGTCAAAACATTTATGATTAGGAAGAATTATGGATTAATTAGAGGTAGAGCTCATGTACGGAGGTTAAACCTCAAAAGAAACAAGAGTTGATTATTTTGGTTTTATTGTTAGAGCAGATTTTGTACCCATAATTTCATAACCATAGAAGAGGAATTAGAGAAAGTGTAAAATATGAAATTTATAGCTCTATGTCCCATATAAATTCATGTAAAACAGTTTTGCTTAATTTTGTGTGTGTGAGGAGATATGACTCCTTCATTTGGGCTAGTTCATAACCAACCGAAATCTCCCCAATCTAGTTGTTTTCATATATTTTTATGACCTTATGTGTTGATTTAGACAAAGTAAAAAACATGAAATTTGTAGGGTTATATCCCCTCTAAATAATAGTAGTTCAATTTTGCTTAATTTATTGTGTGGAAAGAGATATGGTTCATTTATTGTAACTGACCCCTTAAACCTAATGAAACCTCATCAGACTTTTAATTTTATTTTCAAAGAATTTGATGGCCATAGAATCAAAATTTGATGATGTTCAAAACTTTCAAATGGTATATTTATGTCTGATATACATTCTTGTAAAATATTTTTGCCAAATTTATCATGGTTTATTATATATTGGCCCTTTATCATGACTAATTATCAATATGTTGAAAACCCTGCTCACCCTAAGATTCTTCATTTGTTTTGGTAACTTTATAGACTGAATTAGACAATGATTAAACCATTAAAAATGTTCCTTTATTTGGTTTTTAACTTGTGGCAAATCATTTTTGCAATTGAATTTGCACAATTTGAGATATACCCAAGATTGTATGACCTACTTAGACTGAGATGACATTGAAATATGGCAGAATTCAAAAATTCACCAAATTATCTATATGTCATATATTGACCTGAAATTTGATTATGTTGTATCATTATGTGTCTAGTTTATTTGAAAAAAAGATTGAAGTCATTTGGATAAGTATAGTAAGAGTTATTAGACTGTAGCAAGGTCAGGCTGCCATATAAGAAAAATATGCATAAAAACTAGGTCCACTTGCATGGAACATGATATAGTTGCATACCAAACATTCAAAATCATTTTAACATACTTATAACCAAGTATGTATCAAATTTTAGGATCTCAACACTTTGAGAAAGCCTAAGAGAGAAGACCAAACCTACCATAAAGGTTGGTCACAGCAAAAGGTCAGTAAAAGCCATAATTAGATTCTAATATGTATGTGTGATGATTTTATGATATGGTTGTATTCTATTACATGTCTATGTAATTGAATTACGAAATTTTACGTGTGAAAACAAGTCAAGTGAAATTTATATTATCTTAATGATTTCTTAGGAGACCATTATGAATGAACACTTGCATATGGAACTAAAAAGATGTGGTGACAGGATCATCAAACACATGCAAATCATTTGGAAAAGTGACAAATATGTCCTATTGGCACATGCTATTGATCAAAAGATCCACTTGTTATATATTGGTCAGTAAAATCAAATGTCACTTGAATCACATGAATTTTCGAGAGTAGTGTTTGACTTGCAAGGTCATGACAAAAATCAATCTATTAAATTAGCACTTGCATAGTCAATTCTTTTACTTGTAATGTATCTTGATGATATTTGATGGTTGTTTGTGCCACAATAATATGATTGTTATTTTATTCATTGAGTCGCGACTCAACAAATCATAACTATGTCTTTCATATACAAAAGCATAGGGTTTGGATACTTAGGAGCATAAAGTTTTGCATATAAACACATTGAACATAGGTCATTGGCTAAATTCCAAGTCTCTCTCTCCTTGTGTCATTTACATATATCTAGATTGGAACTAGTTTATGGTCACTAGCTTTGAACATTAGTTAACATATATGTAAATTAATTGTGTGTTAGATTATGTATGTAAGATGAATAAACCTTTATGCATATGTATTTTTTCACATGAATGCTACGATTTGTAAATGAAAATGGTCATTACAAAAGTTACTATTATTAAATAAATTCCTAATTACTTAGCAAACAAGCAATTCAAAATTTATAATGACTATGAATAACAAATGAATTGAATTAAGAACCAATAGGAAGAAAGAAACAAATTTGGAACAAATAGATATCAATTCACAATTTCAAGATTGAAAAGGAATTAGAAGTTACAAATTGGTATTTTAAACTCAAAAATAGGTGAAAAACCAAGTATGGGCTGAATTTGGTTTCAAAACAACTTGCATATGATTCTAGGTTCTTTTCTTTTGTTTTGTTTTTTTTACATCCTTTCTCCTTTTTTTTTTAATGTATTTTTCTTTCTTTTTTTTTTTTTGAAATTTAAGACTAAATTACAACTTTAAAACAAAAAATAAAAATAAAAACAATGCAATACAAGTAGTTTAGACCAAATTAGAGGAATAGGGGCATTTTGATAATTTTTCCTTTCTTGAATTTTATGATAAGGTTCAGCCCTAGACACCAAGAAACACCAGCAAGATTATCAGCAACACAAAGAAACAAATTGGAATGAAAAAGGATCATGAAATTGCAAGATACAAGCTAAAAATCAAGTTTCCTTAATTTAAGAAAATTTTGGCAAGCTTCTGAATTTTAGGGGATTTTCTTGAAATTAACACTTAAAATCTGCAATTGGGGACACAAGAAATGTTAATCCACAAAGAAAAATAAATTTTAATTGAAAGAAACAAAGAAATCTTACTAGATTAAGGAAACAAGCTTATTTTGCAAAGTTCCTTAATTTAAGAAAATTTTGAAAAACTAAGATATTTTTATGGAATTTTTTGATGAAATTTCATATGGGATGATAAAAAAAAACCTAAATTAATGATTGAAAATGAAAGCAAAAAATTGGAACACAAAAGAGTTTTAAGATCCAAATTGGATCAATAAGCATACAAATCACAATTTTTGAATTTTTTGTGATTTTTGATGATGCAAAATGACTTGGAACAAACTGTAATTATGAAATAGCACTTAAATAGATGAAACAAATAAATTTGATGGAAAACAAAGAGAAGAAATTAATTTGAATAGAATAGCTAAAATGAGGCTGAATTGTAGAAAAGAAGAAGAACAATGTGCAAACATAATGAATAAGAACACAAAGGGATATTTACTTGATAAATGAAACATTGAACTCTGATATCAAATGATACATGTAATGGATGATTGAATTCCTAAACTCATATACTTTAATTAAATTGCCAAGTATCTAAATTGCCAAGTATCATTTCAAGAATCAAGTTTAAAGAACTCTAAATCCCAAGTAGACTTCTAGAAAACCTGTTTCTAGCAACCTGAATTATAAAAATTTAAAGGTTATCAACTCTAAACCAAAAATTAACTACAAATAATTTTAGCCTAGAATTAACTAATTTGCAAAGTTTTTAAGAAATAGATCTAACAACTTGACCAAGTTCTTTCAAGAACTCAAGAAAGAGAACAAACTCTCACAAAGCAATTAAGTCAAAATAATAATTATCAAATTTTTTTATTGCTTGGCCGAATGTGAAGCATATACATAGCCTTACATACTTAAAACCATAACTAATAAAATAAAGAAGCAAAACCCTAAATTCCTAAGTGTAAATTTGGCATTTTTCCCACCTAAAAACATGCTAAATGAGGTTTCCTAATGAATTAGGCAACAAAAGAAAGTCTTGTGATTTGTCCACATGGTATTCGACCATCCCAAGGTAATATCTAGTAAGAATCTTTCTTAGTTACTTACAAACATAAAAGACTAATAAAGAAATCCTAATCTAAAAAGGAGAAGAAGAATTCAGCCAATAAGGAGTAATCCTAGAGATAATAGGAAGACAATATCAACCAACCAAATTTTGGTCATATCTTTGACTTTGGGTTTTGTTGTGTGCTTTGTCTCCTTAAGAACACATTTTGGACTCTTTAATCTTGCCTTGGTTGAATGCTTTGGGCTTTTCTTTTGTTGCCTTCTCATGTTTGGCTCTATTGGGTCAAGCTAATTGCACCATTTAAAATCCAAGTTTCAAGCATCTTCTAATTGCTTCATGTATTTTGGGTTTTAAGTTCTATACTCCAAACATTATCTTCAATGGGCCAATTGGGCTTGTTTGCATCAATAAATTTTTGCTTTTTAGCCTTTTTAATTTTCTATTTAGAAATTATTTAGAGTTTTTACTTTTAAAATTTTTTAATTTCATATTAATTAATTTTTATATGATTTTATTAGCTTCATGTTTAAAGTTTTTACTTTTTAAAATTTTTAATTTCTTATTTTAAAAATCATTTTATATGATATTTAATTTTTTTAATTTCCTATTTAGAATTTTTTTAATATGACAATTTTTATTAAATAACATAAAATAATGATATGTGGATATGTTATATACAATTATTTAATAAATGACAACTAATTATTTAAAACTAATTCTGAAGCTGAAATTAATACTATATGTTGATTGAACTAACTGTAATATGTATCCATATCCTGTTGTTTCCTTAATTACTGAATAGATTTGAGATTTTTTCCTTTTGTTATTTGTGATCGTGAGAATACGGTATTGCGACAGTTCGACTTTTATGGGGAAAATATTTGGGCACATTGCGTGCATGAATTAAAAGACTGCATTTATGGTATTCTTGGTGTAATTGAATTCTATTTTTAATTGGTTTGTAGCCTTTGTAATGAGATGAATGATTTTGTCTTCCTTTTGATATCATCATGTATGGACCGTTCTTCCATGAGAAATGCGAAATCTTATGTAAAAATTGCATTTAAGTTAACATTGGAGACTTTGAATAAAGATTTAAAGAAATGTTGACTGAATCTGCCGAATTGAATCTTTGGAAAATGTTCCATTAACGTAATAATAGAACGTGCGACCCACTTGAATGAAAAATATATATATTATTTTCTACAAGAAAAGTAAATTTATTGGATTTATTTAAGTTGATCAACACGATAAGCGACATAATATAAAATAAATATAATATTTTATAATTCTATGACAATAGAGATGAGAATTTAAAATATTTGAGTCGATTTTACATGAACAAATTGATTTGAGATCAAATAAAATTTAAAATTTATTTGATCTTACATGTTGATCAATCTAATTAAATGACTTCAATTATTAAATTATTTAAAATTTATTTAAAATAATAATAATATTTTTTATTTTAAAAAATCAATATTATGAGTAATTCAATTCCACATAAAAAAATTAATTCAGAATAATTTAAATTTCTTTATATATTTTGATTCGACAATTCAATCTAATTCACCAATAATTTAAAATGATCCAATTTAAATTTACTTAAAAAATGTGATTTAAAATTAATTTAACTCACTGATGCGCATTGCATTTGCCATTTTTATTAACAGAGGTTGAATTTAACAATGTCTATAAATTTTTAACACACATTTTTATTTTTTGATTTTTGTTCTAATTTTGCTATTTTATAAAATTATAATAATGACATTATGATAACATTATATACTTGAATCAATTTGTCAAATTCATTGTCAATTGTAGGAATTAGTTAGACTACTGGCTTGGTCTCCTATTCAATTTCAAAATAATTGCAATTATTCAAGTAATAAATTTGACTTTTTTGTATATTAAGTGGTTTTCATTAGGTGCATACAGATATAACTCACTTAGTAAAACACATCTTTTATGCTTTTAAAATACTTATGCACAAATTCCCCTGCCCTAATTTTTTTAAAAATAATTTCTATTAGAAATTAAACTTAAATTTGTCAAGGTCCATAATCTAATTTTTGTTTGAAACTCATGCAAATGTAGGGTTGTAAATAAATCAAAACAGCTAGCAAACTACTCAAAATCAACTTGAGAAATTCTCAAAATTAATCACATGTGTAGGGGTGTAAACAAGCCAAGATAACTTGCAAATTACTCGAGAAATATTCAAAATTAATCAAGTCAAACTTGAGTATTTGAGCAAGCTGAATTTGAGTATCAAAACACTCAAATCGAGAGACTTACAAACTTAATCAAATTTAGTTATATTTACGATATTACCAATCGAGTTTAATTGATTTATGCCTAATCGAGATTATTTGAGCTCATTTGAATCTAAATTTCAAATTATAGAATTCACAATATATATATATATATATATATATATATATATATATATATATATATATATATATATATATATATAAGATGGTGTAGTATGGTTAGTGCTGTCAATAGTGTCACCAACGAGCCAGTAATTAATTATTAGTGAGGGAAGAGAAAATTTTATAATAATCCTTTAATGAAAGATCCTCACTAAAAATGAGATTTAAATCCAAAACTTCAAGAGTTTTGGGCATCACCCTTATTATTAGGCTAGAGGTCATTTGCATATTATATATATATATATGCACACACACACGTGCCTTTGTTTAGTTTAAATCATTATCACCACTACCCTTAAACCTCTCTTCCAATGGAATTTGATATTTTAATTCAGGTCTCAACTCTATTTCCTTTGTTTCGTGTCACATTGCCATTCATCCTTTTTCTTACTATAAACTCTAATGCATCTATCTGCTAATTTGTCCTAATTACTTTTGGGTGGCCAGTTTTTTTTAAGCTCTTCAAATCCTTCAAGTATAAACAAATATTTGAATCCCTATTATATAATGATATGCAAAGAAAGGTTATTACCCAACTAATCCAACTCCAATATAAGATCAAAACTTAGTTGGATTAGCACTTGGAATCATACCTAAATTGTAAAAAGGTTTCCACTTAAATCGCTAATTGTAATTCTTAAATACCAACATGCTACATGATCCATTCGACATTAACCACCCTTTGGTTAGTAAGAAATTTGTAATTAATAATCCTAATTTTTTGTAAATTACACAAGTACTGCAGGGCAAAATGCTATTGGTAGTATTTTTTTTTCTGACATATACTACTATTTTCATTAATAGTATTTAACCAGCCAGATAATAATATATTTATTTCGATACTTTTCGTTATATATATATATATTCACACTAAAACTAACATATACTACTATTTTCATTAATACTATTTAACCAGCCAGATAGTAATATATTTATTTCAATACTTTTCGTTATATATATATATATGAAACTTATATGAATTTTTTCCAAGAGTAACGTAACCCCATATGAAAATTTATTATGTATTAGGTAAAAAAAAAAAAAAAATTGGTTCTTCCAAAATATCAAAGGCTTATTAAAAGTAAATATAATATACTTATGTAATTATGTGTTCATAAAAATTAATCAAACTAATTATCATTTCATTATAAATTAATAAATTTTTTAATTTACATACAATTTATAAAATTTGTATTTTTTCAATATGGGATAGAAAACTACAACTCTTTTTATAAATAAGAAGATTGCTTGAGTTGAAGGAAAGAGGATTGTCAAGTACGTTTTCATTCTCTCTTTAAAAAAAAAAAAAGCACGTTTAAATTAATTATTTATTGTTTCTCATGTTGTTGGTGTTGCAATTCATTTTTGAAGGAGCATTTATGTATCCACATAATTGGAAAACACTAATTAATATCTCCTTTTTGTTTATTATAATTTAATTCACACTGCACATAAAAGAATTTATGGATTCAAAATATAATAGCTTCAAATTTTTACACTAAATAGTTCTAATGTATTGAATATCAAACATTGAGCTTGAAACTTTAACTTTTTAAGAAATTAATCAAACCCATTTTGATTACATTATTTTTTATGTAAAAAACATTAATTTTTTAATATCTTTAATATGAATAAAGATAAAGCTATTAATTTTTAAATCTCACCAATATTAAATATTTTTTAATTTAAAAAATAATTATTGTAGTTTTAATAAACTAATCTTGATTCGTACATAAATAAATATTGATATACATAATATGGGGGGAAAAAAAAGAGGAAAAGAAAAGCCCATAGATATATATATCTTTTATCTTATCATCTTTTGGAATTTTGTTTTAGTTGTCCCCTCAAAACATTTTTTTCAAGGCCCATCAACTTGGACTTATGTATCCTATTATTTAAAAGAAAAATGGAATTTATGTGATTGTCATTTCAAGTTAAAGCTAGAAAAATTAAAAAAAAGGAGAAATAATTGTATTTACCACCCAATAATATGGATTGTATGAATGTATGTCCAAAAACACCATATAAAATTAGGAATGCCTGCTCCACTATATCTATCGACTGAGTCACCAAGTTGGAAATTTTTCTTAACTTTGATGCCGGCTATTTTTTCATCCACCTATCCAATTGTTGAGCTTTAAACAAACCATGATATCTTTTTAATTCTCATAAATAAATATTTCTTTTTTTGCTTGATGGACACAACACAACAATAAAATGGTTCACTTTCAACCCCTTGTAGATTCCCACTCTCTTACATTAATTTCAAAAATTATTTTAAATGATTAAAAAATATTTTTAAAAAATTAAAATTGATACTTAAGAAATAATAAAATTTTCTAATATATAAGTTAATATAAAATTATGCTTTTTTTAATCTATAAAAAAATTAAATTTGTCGAAACAATATTATGCACTACACAATAAAAAATAATGTGAATATGCCAATATAAAAAGTATGCTTTAAAATAATTCAAAAGTGGAAAATTACATGTACGTGGGTCACATTAATTTTTCTAACTTACTTCTTCGTATCATCCGTCTTTTGTACCAAGAACTAAGAAATCCCATATTTTTCTTTTGTCTATATACAACAATATATTTAGTGTTGTATGCATTATATATGCATATTATAAATAACCACCAACTCCAAAATTATTGGTCACATCTCTTCTTCTTCTTCTTCTTCTTCTTGATCCAATTTTCATTTCTTTTCTTTCTTATGAGGACTTGGTCATATTATCATCTTTAGAGTTGAAGATGGAGAAGATGATGATGATGATGATGATGGGATGTTTCAAGATGAGAAGAAGATCAAGAAGATGGCATCATCTCTCATCCATGTTTAAGGAGCTATGGCCTAAAGATGCATAATTTTGAGTATGGTGACATGAGGAAAATCCAACCTCTAGGCAAGTCTAATGCTTGGCTTTGAATTATTCTCCTTGTTCTCTCTCTTTTTTTCTTTGTTTGTTTTCTTGTTTGGTTGCCTAGAAAGATACTAGAATGAAAATAAATACTACTTCATGTTGGATTTTCAAGATTTTGTTTCCTTTTTCATGTCTCTTTAGGCAACCAACCAAGCAAAATTTCTCCTTACTTTGATGTTCTCCAACACTGTAAGAGAGACTATGTTCTAAAAAACTAGTCCTTTTCTTTCTTGTTCATTTTGATTATGAATATATTCATACCAAGTTAATAACATTGTAGAAATATCCCAAGCTCCATTATTATCTTCTGTTCTTTCTTGTTGCATAGAAGTTGTCTCTATGGCCTCTATTGTACCCCTTCAAAACCAATAATGGTAAGATTATTGGTATATAGAAGATAATTGAATGGTTACAAATCTGAATTATTGAGATGGGACCATATTTAGTTATGTACATCCAAAATTTAATTAAATTGCTGTATATTATCTGTCCGTCACAACAACTATTTTTCCAAATCTTTCTAATCACTCTCTGGAAAGATTAATAATGGTACATATATGGCAATTTCAATGCATTGCAAATAATCCAAATAATTCAACTGCATGGTTTTTCCAATTAATCTAGTTGGGCAAGAATGATCGAAAGCACAGTAGCTCCATTATTATCTTTTTTGTTAGAATCGTATGCACTCATCACTGAATTATTATTAGCTAAAATTTTATTTATATAATTAAATTAATGTAACCCATGTCTAGCTAGATAGATGGTCAATATAGGGGCTCCAAACATAAGGGAATGAAGATAATGTATTTAAAACACACATAAGAACGAATTTGAAGTCAGTGCATACAATAATTCATTATGATATCAGAAATGCATATTCCTAAGGTTGCAATATAATTAACCTCACAACCTCAAGATTGTGTCTGAAGGTTCTCATCTTCCATGTTTAGGGGAAAATTATGGTAACACTAACTCAAGACATATAATTTTCATTTAGGTAGCTAAACAATCTATTTTCAAATTTTGGAAAATGAAAAATGTCTCATATATTAAAAAAAAAAAAAAAAGTCAATTTTCCTTTTAGCAGCTTCAACATTGTGATCAAAGCTTAGGTGTTGATAAAACCAACATTTGTGGGTATGTATCTTGGCACTGAAGATACATGCCCATTGGAGTGTGGAATCTTTTTTAGATAGCTTTCTATGTTATATTTAAAAAAAATAGAAAAAGAAAAAAAAAAAAGGGGGACACATATATTACAGGCACCAAAGTTTGTAGCTTTCTGAAACTTTATGCAAGATTAATAGTTGTCATGAATTATAGCTTTAGGATAAGGATGATAATGCATAAAAGTCCATCTTCCATTATGTCCTTTTGCACTTTAAATTATTATTATTATTATTTTCAGTCAGTAGCCATGTGTCTTGATTAGTGGAAAATGGCATGCAACTAAAAAGAAAAAAAGATGAATGCCAGTCTATCAATTAGCATTTTTCTATTGGCCTAATGACTCATCAAGGACTCATGGGCAAGCTAATATAATTATTAACAATGGTGGTGGGTTAGTTTAGTGACAATCCACTAAAACTGAAGAAGATTCAAACAAGAAACAAGTAGACACAACACAAAGATTAGAAACCTACCAATATCAATGAAGATTTTGTTGCTTCCCTTTTCAATTAACCAGTTGACTTGATAACTTTGGGAACTATCATCTTAGTGCAAAGTTGATATCAAAATATTGGATTTGCTTCTATGGTGGATTACCTAGTTGTCACGTCTTGTAGGATTCAATAAGTTCAGTACATGAATATTCAGCAGCTGGGACAACTTGCTTCAAAGATTTGATACTTCCAATATTGGTTTTTTTTCTTTTTTTCAATTAATGGGACTTAATAGCAATTTCTCCAAAAAGAAAAAGATTTTACCGTTTGACCTTGAGGAGACGCGTCACTGTCCATTAGTGTGGGGCAATAGCAGCCATGAAAGGAGACCACTATATCACTACTAAGAATATGGTGAACTATTGACTCATGATGTGCGTAATCCAAGTAATCTAGTTGAGACAAGTTGGACGAAGCAATCACCATCATCAAACCAGATAATGTGATTAACATAGTGAAAATTTCAGACATTTACATTTCTACATTCCACTTTGCAAGGTTCAAAATTGAATAAGCCATTGTTAAAAATATGACCAAATATATCACTCAAAGAATATTACAACAGAACCACCCTTTGAAGAAAGGGGTTACTCTAATATGACACCTAGAAATCAATCTCAATTAATTAAATGTTGGATGGATTACAAATACACCTACATTCAGTATCTTTATGATGCCCGTCAACAGAAGGCACATATGCCCCTTCCTCGTGTTGTGTCAGGATCTTCAAAACCCTTCATAAAGTATCTTATTGCCAGGTGCTCAGAAGCATATGTCATGAAAGATGCTAAAACAATGCCTCCGGCAACCACCAATCCTAACCTGTTAAGAAATCACATACTATTTCAATTTCACTTCTTCCCAATGGTCTATAAATCATAAAAAATATGCAAGTTTTTCAAAATAAGAGAATCGAAACAATATTCTAATACAAAAATGATCAAGCATATTACCTCAAAAACAGAGCAGTAACCCCAAAAATACATGGTAAAGCTGGGACAGCGACAGCTAAAGAAGCCATGCCTAATCCATAATACCATGTAGCAGCTTCAAAAGATGATCCTTGCCGTTGATGACCTGCAACAGTTACAAGAATATCAACAAAATATATAACCTAGAAAGAAAGAATTATTTGTTAATGAGTAATCAGTGTTCAAACCTTTTCCAGTCTCTTGATCAAAAGACTCGGGAAGAGAGGAAAAAGATATTTGAGTTGCTGTCATCTTTCCCCATATACGGGTCAAACAGAGAAAACCTCCGAATAGAAGGAAGAAGATTAAGAATGTCCACTCATACATTAAGAGCAAACCAGTCCATGGCATCACTTGCCGAGGCACAATTGTGAGACTGAATGCAATGGATACCAAAGCAGCCATAAAACACACCAAGACGGAAAGTCCACCCAAATAAGGCGGCACCTTTGACTGTGTGTCATTAGAGAACTGTTTATCATCAGAAGAGTGTAAGATGCATAAAGAATTGCTGAGCATGTGCAGCAAACATAAGACAATCACAAAGAACCATAATTTTTCAGTGAAATGATATAATGGTCTAAGCAGCAATTCTCATCAAACCCAGCACCAAAGGAAGAGAGCACTAACATAATTGACTGAACTGAAGGTTGATGAAGAAGAAACTCCAGCGTAACCATTACACCTAATTTTGTAGTAGAGGTGTCTGATATGATCACATAATGGGTTTACGCAGAATTGCCAGGTCTGCAACAGAAGTAATACTCTCAGTGATCCAAAAAGAGTCCTTTTATGAACATCTGCATAGTAAATAATTGGAGAACAGCTAACCTGAAGATAAGACCGATAGTAAAGGAACAGAACAGCACATAATGGTAACATAAAGAGAAATTTGACAAGCAGTTTATCATTAGGATTACTGCCACCTCCAGTTCCAGGAAGGGATTCCTCAAGCCGTTCCCTGGCATTCTGCAGCATTAGCAAAGACAGTCATATTTTGGCTAGCTAATCCATTTATTCAAAGCAATAAATTCCAGAAACCCCAACTTCCAAACAATTATGAAACCAATTCCCCTACCACCAAGCTACTTTAAAAATGAATGACAGCAGAGATTACAGAAGCAAATGGTTTCCCACCACAACTAAGACAAACTGCAAACCGTCAAACCACCCACTCCCACCAAAAGAAAAGAGCAACTTTGACAGCCTTCTCCTCTAACTCCACCACCCCCACCCCCCCCCCCCCCCCAAAAGAAAAAAAAAATTGTCAAGAATGGGAAAAGGAATATATAAATGGTTTGCAAGAGGGACTAAAGAGTAAATACCTGCCAGACATCAACAGGTTTCAAAAGCCAAGATGTCCACCAGTCCCATGGTTTAAGAGGGCCAAGTGTGTAGTGAATAACATGGAGTTGGGTCTCATTCACCATCCACTGGATATAAAAAGTACAAAAGGCTAAGGATTAATTATCATTAAATGCAAATCAGCCATTATAATTATCATCTGAACAGTTGAAACAAAGGTATAATTGGAGTTCATAAAATAGTCCTTCAAGATAATGAAATCAGAAATGGGAAATATACCAAAAATATCATGTCCATGCTAGCCAACAGATTTTTATGTCAATACTAGGCTATGAGATACTGCAGAATGAATATTACATGCTTTACTAGAAAGAATGGAATATACAGGCTACCAACTTGATCCATGATATTGCTTATTGCACCAAAGCCAGTACCTTGTCTCTATACATGGGCAAAAGGTGCAACAATGAATATTATGCAGTAATAATGAAGCCAGTGAAATTATCTCACCAGCATGATATCAATCATCATAATATCTATGCATCTAGTACCTTGTTAGCAAGCATGTAGAGACCAACATCTGCATTATATAAAGTAGATAGACGCTCCATGGCAGGCACAGGTCTTGAATTCAACACTTCCTGGGGTAAATTGGGCTGGAAAACATGTGCATTGGGAAAGTCGGAGTAATATGAGTTCAGAAATCCCTGATCTCCTGTTATTAGAAAATAAATGAAAAAATCAGATAAACAAAAACAGGAATGATAATCCGTATACAAACAAAGAGAAAGGAGAGAGATTTTGGTAAAGAAAATATCAACTAGACTACAATGATCTTTCTTAAGAAGTAGAAGTAGCCAACATAAGTATATGAATATTTAAAGAAAACAATATACATAGAACCAAGAATCATTTTAAGCCTTGGAAACTGAAAATTATGAGTTTATATGGTAGTACTCATGTAATTTAAGGTGGAAAAGTTTTCTTTTTCTTGATGAAGTATACATAATTATCCATAGGCCACCCACCAGGAAACCTCATGGCTTTAGCAAAGATAATAATCCTAAGCGTAAAGAATCTAATAACAGAAGCAAAGACAAAGTATTAACATGAAAGGAAAGTATATAGAAAAAGAACTTTGAGACATGACTAGAAATGATAAGAACACAACCTCCAGTGTAAGAATGCAAAGTGGTCACTTTGCTCATCATGTCATTGAAAACTGATTGAGATGGCTCCACAACCATGACTCCTGAATTCAATCTCTCTGAATGCTTCAGGTTTGCACAGAATTTTCCGCATTTGAAGAGGTCTTCAATAGTTTTAACCACAATAGTATCCGCATCAAGATACACAACTGTGCAAATAAGTTTCCAGAAATATATCAACAAAAGTACCAAAACATGCGTCACCTTGATCATTAGATGAGAAAAAGGAACAAAACAGAAACTTGAACAGTTCAGCCTCAAAATTGAAAAAAGATGAGAAAGCAAAATTAACAAATCTCAGCTTATCATTATGTTCAACACAGGCAGATATCAAATTTTCAGGGGGAAAAAAAGCTGATACTAATAGAACTCTTTGCCTCAAACTAATCATCTTATTTGGTAGAATGAATCCACAACGTTTTATATGGATAATACAATCTCAGATAAAAGGTGTTCCATTTAGTCTACCAGGAAGATATTTGGACACCATCATGTAGAACAAACTGAGCACAAAAAAGTCAAAATCCATGCCAATTTTTTTGCTCCAGATAAATGAGGAAAATATATTATACTATTTGCAGATCAACTTTTAGTCCATTCTTGCCAGGAAAACACTTTGCATAAAAATTTTTTTTTTTTTAAAAAAAAAAATCTAACAACTTGAAATGCATGTTCACTACATTTCATCATTTATATCCTAAGCAATTTTCTGGGGAAGAAATGCACCTTTCTTGTAGTTGGTCATATTAAAGATTTTAAGCTTAGTATATACGCCCCAAAATCTCTTCGGCCGCACTTGATTAGGGTTTGCCAATAGGCTAATCTTCTCCACTATCCACCCATCAGCCTGTGCAATACTCAACTAATAAAAACCACAACCAAAATTGGAGAACTAAAAAAACTAAGCAACCCCCTGCTTGGCCAAGAATAACAAAGCAAAACCAAGAAAAAAAAAAGTTTGGAAAACATGCAAAAAAGCATTTCACACAAAAAATAAGACTATGTTTGCTAGAGTATAATCAATGAGAATACATAGAACTATGAACTACAACTCCAACTGGGTACATCACACTAGACCCTAAAAGTTTTCACCACTTTTTCATCACAAGAACAAAATAATATTCAAAACTTTAATCCCTGGGGAAAAAAAATTCTGCTTCATTTATCCAAATAGCTACATTAGTTTATAAAGTAGAAAAAATTTAGTAAATTCGCATAGCACTAACCAACACAAAACTAATAAAGATAAAATATTTATCTTCTATTTAAGTCTAACGGCTAATAAATTGATTTCCTTTTTTAACCAATAAAAACATGAAATCATCAGATTCACTTGCCAAAAAAAATTTTTTTGAGTCTTCGTTTACCAACCAAATAAACAAAAGATCACAACAGAAATCAGACCTGAAGAAGCTTCATGGCGAAATCGGAGACACCATCAGAGACCAAAACGACCATGTCTTTGTTGGATCCCGTATCCCTAATCGACTTCCCCAAAACCCTGACTCCCAACAAGAACTCATCCCCATACAATAGCGTCACGTACGCCTCCTGCGTTTTCTGTTTTCGAAGAGCAGCTTTCGACTGTATTATTACAAGTAACAACAATAGAACAAGTAGAGCCCCGAATTTTGATAATTTCATCATAAAAACTGAAATTTTCTCGAGAAAATTGTCGCGATTATCCCGAGAGAATGGAAGGGAATTACAGAATTTCGAATGGAATGTTATGAACTGGAGATGTATTGATATTTTGAAAAAGTTTTGAATTTTCTTCTGTTTGTTTGTCGTTGTGACGTGGGAGGCGTCGCTTTTGACTTTTCTTTTTCCCCTCCGTCCTCGTATTTGATCTGTCTTCGCGGGTTCCGGAATATGAAGGTTGTAATCTGCTGCAAGAAGGTATACAATGGGGCTCTCCGACAATAATATTTTTTCTAACGTTCCCACAAAATCTCATTCCAATTATGGGTTTAAGTCATTTATGTTAATATTAGGAAAATATGATCTCATTTATGTTAAATATATTTCATTTTTATACATTAATATTACGAAAATATTAAAGCATTGACTTCATGGGGAATAACATTATTCTTGATTTTTAATTAATATTTTAAAAATTAAATCAAATCGATTGATTAAACTGATAAAATATAAATTAAACTAGTGATTGATTTGATATAATTAGAATTAATTTTAATATAATTTTTAATTATTATAAATATATTTATGATTTTTAAAATTATTTTAAATTTTATTTATTATTAAATTAATTAAATCGGTAAGATTAGTTGAATAAAAAACTAGTCAAGTGATTAATTTACTAATTGGTTGAATCTTGAAAACATTGTTTTTAATATTACTATTCTTTTGTACCTTTAAAAAAAAAGGAAAAGAAAAGGGGTTGAGGATAGTAATGTTATTCTTAATTGGGTAGTAAAGGATATCAATTCAAGTGGTAAAATATACAAATTTGTCTAAATTGTTTCAGAAGAAGCACAAAGGCAACAACTGCCAAATTGAAGAATCTTTTGAGCATTTTCCTCATTTTAGTTTGGTTCCATATTGTGAAAGCAATAGGAAACAAATATTAATGTCCTCATAGATTTCACTAAAATTTAAGGGGAAAACAAACAATAAAATAGTAGAACAAAAATGTACAATGAGATTTGATTCAATGATATTAAAATTATTCTTAAAAATATAAATTTCTCAACCTAAATATCATGGAATAAATGAAAAATACATAATAATTCAACATAAGTCTATTCTATAAATTAATTCAGGAATAAATAATTAAATAATATAATCTCTAATTTAACTCTATACACTAAACAAATTCTTAGCTCAATTATATTTATAATTTATCCTCACAAAATAAAACATACTAGTAATTACTCAATAAAAAAAACATAGATCAAAAATAATTTGAACTTCTTCCTCTTCTATTTCAATTCTACTTTTTTTCTAAACCTATATGAATCTGGATTCATAACAAAAGCATATGACTATTTTCACAATTTTTGGTTCAATTTTTTATCTAAGTCTATTAATGAGACGAGGACCAACGTAACCACACACATGACTAGCTTGCTTATGAATGAAACAAAAGCTCAATCCCATTGCTGCAGCTTAATTTATAAAAAGAAAACAATTAGTAGTACATTGGTGGAATGGTTAATTGCAAAGGCAACAAAGTAGAGCAATACAAATTTCATAATCATTTTACCCTTTCATCGACTACTATATAATTTTAATTTCGATTTCAATATAAGAATTTAAATCAAGATATCTTTAAACTTTATTTTAAACGGGGAAAAAAAAAAAAAAAAGAAACTAATAGAAGAATCTTTTGAAACTACTGCTATTATTTTCTATAAGCTTTTTCCCAATTTTATAAGCAGCATAGGCATCAATAGCTGCACATTCAATTTGTTCAGGGCTTAGAATGTTATTAAACCAATTTGACCACAAAACAGTGTGAGGTTTTGGGTCAAATTTGATGGACATGATTTTGGTGGCCAACTCCCTACAACTATAAAATGCAAAACGAGGATGGTCATGAATTCTAGCAGCCAAATCACTCAGTTCCACGACATTTCTGATCACAAGCCCATGTACCTCTCTTAGCCTTTGAAGATCTTCTTTGATATGGACTCCAACAAACGTCACATCCTTAATGGTTAGGAATCGCCTTAGAGAAGATGAGATAGAATTAGGACTAAGTCTTATTAGGACGCAACCCAGTTTAGTACATAATGTCAGTAAGGCAATGTGGTGTTCCATTTTCCTACTGCCAATGGGATGATGATGCTCTGATTTCTCAGAATGGGAGTTCTGTTCTGTGAATTTTCCGGAGTTGCTTCCTGATTTGCTATATGAACATCCTTTAAATCCCCATTCCATCTCGAACCCAACGATCATGTCTCCAACTTTAAGCATGTCTTGCAGTAGTACGTAGAGGCAAAGGTGTGATGCCTCGTCTGATACCACCTCTGTCACCAGGGTGGTGCCATCACTTATTGTCAGTTGAGATCCTCGTAGAGTTTCCATTTCCAACTTTGTAGCTTAGGAGATGGCTGAGATACTGTAATATGATTCCAGGAAACTTGTAGTGTTTATATAAATTCAAGCATATATAGCCTTGAGAATGTCTCCGATGAATATGTAGAGCAGAAGATTCAAGTTGAAATTGCATGAAAATTTACAGGAAAAATCTGTTGTAGCTTTTTAATTGAATTAGTGAAAAGGGTATGTTCATGAATTTGAAGTTATCCACCTCACTTCCTAAATTTAGTTCAGGAAAAAAGTTATTCGCCTAAATATAGATACTGCTGTTGTTTTAAGGTCCTTATTATAGGCTACCTAAGGACCATTAAATTAATCCAATTCCAAAGCTATACAACTGATTGGTAAAAAATAAGGGACATCAATAATTTTCTTTTCTATTCTAAGAAAAAGTATATATATATATATATATATATATATATATATATATATATATATATATATATATATATATATATTCTAGAATGCCTCCATTTTACAAGGATTGGGCTTGCACAAAAGCAGCAGAAAAGTATTCATTCTCTCTCACTCTTTTGTTAAACAACATATGGAGCTAACTGAGGCTAAATTTGTGTGGACTGCAGAGCTGATCGTTGGTAACTTCTCATGGGCTCCACATTTAGTTCCATGTCCAATTCTAAGTTGAGTAGAGCCCATTTAGTTCAGAGTTGAGTATGGAACTTGAGATCATTAGTAGGACTGTAAATGTGACTCAGACATTTCGAGCTGAACTAAATAATCGAATTAAACATATTCAGTAATTTTTTGACTCAATATTCAACAATTTTATGACTAATCTCAAATCGGATCGAATTAACATAAAAGTTTGAAACAAAATTGGATCTTATGTGATATGACTACACTGAACCCAAAACCAAATAACCGAAATGACAATCAAATTTATATATTTTATTTAATATTATGTAATATGAATTAATTAATATGCAAAGGTAAACATATAATTGTTGCATAAATTTATTATTTCACAAGTTAAATAGTAGTAGATATTTACAATTATAGATATAGATCAATTTACGAATGAAAAAACATAATTCATGTATACTATATAAAAATCAATTCAAATTAAATTACTTGTTTAATAAGTTCAAAAGGCTTTTATAATCATATTAATCAGTTTATGAATGACAAAAAAATATATTGTTAAGTTGAAAATTTAAGTTTATGCTTATTTTGAACCGTGAAACTTGTTAGTTAATCTAAACAATTAAATTATTGTTTGCATTTTTATTTAATGTTATATTTATATGCATTTTTGTTGGATAATTAAAAATACATTTTTTAGCAGAAAATATTTATGTTTATCAAATTCTATGTTCCAAACTCCATACTATATATATATATATATATATATATATATATATATATATATATATATATATATATATATATATATATATATATATATACAAATTTATTTATTTTTATTT
>CATIWR010219688.1:0-11099 GCA_949677035.1 Omphalea diandra
ATAAATTTACTTACCTACTGTCCCAGAATTGAAAAACCCTAGGCAGCTCACTCTTCTCCCTCTCTTCTTCTTCTTCTTCCTCTTCCTTTCTTTCTTCTTCCTTTGCTCTCTCTTGTTTCTGGTATACCCCACGTTTTTCCCTCAAAATCTAACCCCAATGGTCTGTATTTTTATCTTAAATAAGTCAAAAGATTGGGGCTGGTTTCCTATTGGTTGAAAGTTAAAAGTTTTGTTTTTAGTCCCTCTTCTTCACTCATTAAGCACTTTCATTCCTCTCCTAATCCCTAGATACTCCTTATACTTTTAATTAAGTTCTAAAACACCATTATTTATGATACTATAACATGCACACAACATAAAACAATTTTCCATACAACTATACAAACACTACATATATGTTCAAGTGTCCCCAACTACAACGATGCTTCTAAATGATTATTTATCTAATGCATATGTTTATGTGATACTGCCAATGAATGTGGCTAGGGATGTTACATCTTGCATCAAAACAGGTCTTATTTCAATTTTGGATGCATCACATTCGATCTTAAAAGCTTTGTCAAAGTTTGGTAAATATAACAATAGGGTACCAGTTAGCTTATCTTTCAAACATTAAAAGCTTATTCATGCACGTCGTCCTACCTGAAAATATTATTATTTTTAATAAGTTCATTCAAGATGTAGCAATTGATCTAAAATCTTTAACAAACATTTGATAGAAACTTATTAAGGCATGAAAATTTCTTACCTCATTGACAATTTTAGGTGTAGGCTAATCCCTTATCGCCTTTACCTTCTTTTCACCCATATGAATACCTTGTGAACTAATAATATAGCCAAGAAATAAAACATATTCTATGCAAAACATTCACTTCTTAAGATTAACATATAATTAATGCTCCCTTACCATATTAAACACTTCATGCCAATGTTTCACATGTTCATCCAAATAATTACTATAAACCAAAATGTCATCAAAATAAACTACCATAAATTTCCCTATGAAAGTATGCAAAACATGATTCAATAACCTCATAAATGTACTAGGTGTATTAGTTAAACCAAATGGCTTTATTAACCACTCATATAATCCATTTTTGGTTTTGAATGCAAATTTTCACTCATCTCCCTTTTTTTATGCAAATTTTGTAATAGCCACTATTCAAATCAACTCTAGAAAACAAACAAGAACCATGCAATTCCGCATGTACATCATCAAACCTAGAGATAAGGTGTTTATATCTTATAGTTATCTTATTAATGACTTGGCAATCCACACATATGTATCATGTTCCATCTTTTAACTAAGATGATAGGAACTGAACATGGACTAAAACTTGACCTCATTAATCCCTTTTGCACCAATTCATCTACTTACCTTTGGATCTCCTTTGTTTCTTTAAGATTAGCTTTATAAGCTTGTCAATTTAGTATGGTAGTTTTAGGCCTAAAGTCTATTTGGTGCTCAATAGCTCTTAAAAGAGTTAATCTGTGGTGATTCTCCTTGGGAAATAGATATTCTAAATCCTACAATAAAGACACAACAACATTAGGCATAGATGGTTTAAGATCATTAGTAGAAAGATAAACATCCTTGTACATTACTTTGAATAGTTGTTGTTTAACAATTAAAGCACTATTAACCTTACTTTTTTGTATAAAAAAGTCTTTTTTCTCATTTTTCTCTTTTTTGCACATTTTCTTTTCAATTTTTTCTCTCTTCCTCACCTTTATTTTTTTCTCTTGCTTGCTCACTTTCTTTCCTTTTCTTTTCCTTTTTCTCATAAATTTGATTTTCTCTCATTTTGCACCCTCTTATTAGTCTAAGTTGATCCTTATAAGCTTTTAATGATTTGAAGGGATTTGGGACAAAACATCAATTATTAAGTAGAAAGGAATATCAATTTTTATACCCGTCATTTGTGACTTCCTTATCAAATTGCCATGGTCAGCTAAGTAAAATATGACCTGCATGCGTTAGTGAAATGTCACACAAAACTTCATCTTCATATTTGTCAATGGAAAAGGAAACCAACACTCACTTGTTAACCCTCACTTCCTCACAACCATTAAGCCAAGTGAGCTTGTACAGTTTAGGATGCTTAGTGGTTTGCAAATCCAATTTAACTCCTAATAATGTACTAGCAGCATTGGTACAACCATCACCATATAGCATATACCTCACCCTTCATATGGTATCCAGTGTAGATAATTTGCTCATATTGCTCCTCATCATCTCCATGGATTATGCACTTAATGCTCTTCTTAAAACTAACATGTCACCATGAATAGGACATTTAATTTTAACATCTAAGCAATCCTCTATGGTTACATTTCATCATCACTAAGCTATTTCTTTCAATATAACCATTCTCTAACAAGATCATAGTTCTTCTGTTTGGGCATTAGAAAGTAATATGCCTAAATTCTTGGCACTTTAAGCACTTAATATCATGTGATTTAAAAGGAGTTTTAGCTTTGATTTTACCTTTAGAAGTAACTATTGAATCCCTAGGCTTTGTCTCCTTATTTGGCTTTGACACAGTTTTATTATCCTTCCAATTGCTTATTCATGACGAACTAGATTAAGCTACTCTAGACTTGAGTTGCTTATACACCTTAACGACTTTGTGTAAGGACTCCTCTATCTCCACATAATGTTGCAACTCATTATATCAGCAATCTCTTTGTTCAAGCCACCAATATACCTTGCCATGGTAGCCTATTGGTCCTCCACTATATTAGCTCCTATCATGGTTATTTCCATCTCCTAATAGTAGTCCTCCATACTTTTAGACCCTTGAACTAGCCCTTGCAACTTTTTATTCAAATCTCAATTGCAGTGCTTAGGGTCAAAGTTTTTAATCTTATGCCAATTTCATGTCCTCCTATGTCTGAATATGCCCTTTCTAAGGCTTTTGCCCACTAATCATAAATTGATCACACCATATGCTTGCATAACTGATGAACTCTATGAGTGCTAATTTCACTTTTTTCTCCTCTGAGTAATCATGACAATCGAATGCATGTTATACTATAAAATCCATTAAATGCATGTTCTACTATAAAATCCAAAATCCAAGGAATTTTTTGTAACCATAACTATTCTAAATATGTACTTTATTTTTATGTTTATAAATATGAATTTTAAATGAGTTAACGATAATTAGATATATTTTAATAAATTTAAAGAGAATATTTAATTTATATGTTAGTATTTTAAAAAGAAATAATTTTATATTAATCAAATCATTATTTTTAATGAAATTTATGTTATTTATTATGAATTAAGTTTGAAGAGTTATATTTAATGAATATTTTGTATTTAAGAAATTAAATTTAAATGAGTATATGATGATATTTAATATTTTTATGAGTTTATGTACAGAAAATATATTTAATGATTTAAAGATTTAAAGATATGAATTTAATTATTTAAGCATGATTTTAATAAAAATATTTATGGAAATAAATTTAAGTTAATATGATTATATGATTTAAGTAACTTTAATGTCAAATATATTATGTGAATTTATTATATTAAGTAAATATTTAGGCAATTTAATTAAATAATATTGAGGATATTAATTTATTTAAGTTATTGATTAAGTTAATTTAATTGAGAATATTATGTAAATTGATTTGATGTAATGTATTTAATTATGGAAAATTAAGCTATTTATGTGAGAAGATTTTATTAGTTTTGAGAGATTTAGTTAATTTATGAGAAATATTTTATATTACGAGAAGTAATTAATTAAAAATAATTTATCATATGTGTTGAACTAGGTTGAATCTATGTCAAAACTCTTTTTTGATCTTGACAACATAGATTAAAAAGTACTAATCATCTTCTCTTAGTGTTGTGATTATAGAAATAGAGTTAAAGTATCATTGGAAGTCAAATGGAAAAGAAAACCAAAATTGGCTCGTGAGTCGCAATCGCTACATTGAAAATACTGGAACAAAATTGGCAAAGCCATTCACGGTGAGTGTAACGACTACGACACTCAAACCTCCCTTGGAGAGCTCCTATTGACCAACCAAAGACTACCACATGTGTTGGACTATGAGGGTTAATCCTAAGTCTAGAAACTCTTTTAATCTTGACAAAGGAGATTGATCACTATTAATGATTTATTTAAGTGTTGTTTTGCAGAAATTAATAGAATTTTAAAGTGAAGTTGGATAAAGCTCTTAAACTCCAAGTTACTTCTAAATCGCGATCGCATTCTCAGATTCGTGACTGTGATCCATGTGAAGACTTGCTAGAAATCAAATAGGCAAAATCGCAAAGCCATTCTCGACCGCGACTCACCCTAAAGAAGGAGTCCAAAAGTGACAGACTGATTCGCGGTCTATGTAACGTCAGAGTCACCACTGCGAATTTCAAAAAGCCTCAAGAGGGAAACAAGTCCAGAACCAAAGCTTGACAAATGTCTCAGGTGACCGTTGAAAGACAAAAATCGTGAAGGCAACTTGTTAGTAGCGACTGCAATTCATAAAGTGGAAGATGCAATTTCTGATAAACGAATTCACATCCTGAGTCACGGCCTGCACAAAGAAATTTGCGACCGCTACTTTTGTTAGCAGAAGAAACGCAATTGCTATATTTTCCTCGTAAATCGATGACAAGAAGACATGTGGACTAGCCATTAGACACAAATGGGGTTTTCCGCCACAAGTTTTGGCTCCAGTATGAAAATTTGGAATTCACAATCATGAATGAGCAGTAGCGACCGCAACTTCAGCCTGACAAGCAATTAATGTAGAATCTATCTAGCATACCTTGAAGATTTTATACCAGTTTTATTGCAATGTCTCTTTGGTGGGTAAAGGTTATAAATACCTCATCAAACATATGTAAATGTAAGAGAATTGATAACTTTATAACTAAACTCTTGCAATGTTCCTACTCAATCTTTTCTATTCTTTCAGAGATTGTTTGGTGTGAGCATAAACACCATTTGTAAAGGTTGTAGCATGAGCCTGTAAAAACACTAAGAGAGGTTGTTATGTGAGCCTGTAAAAACACAAGTGTAAAAGTTATTGTGTGAGCCTTCAAAACACAAGTGTAAAAGTTTGGTGTGAGCTTGAAAACACCATTGGTAGATAGTGGAATGCCCAATTGCTAAGAATTGAGGAGTGGACGTAGGGTCAATTATACCCGAACCACTATAAATCTTGTGTCTACTTTCTACTCATTCTCTTCCCTATCTTCTTATTTTAATTTTTGTACACCAATTCAACTCCCCTCCCCTTCTTGGTGCCTTGGGCCAACAAGTGGTATCAGAGCCAAAACACTCAAACAAACCTTTATTGGTGAGTAAAAGATCATGGCACAAGAGGGAATCTACTCACACCTTAAGTCTTACTTTGATGGTTCCGACTATACTCATTAGAAGTATAGAATAGAAATCTACCTTGACACATATGTGGTGGACCTTTGGGATATGGTTGTCAAAGAATGAAAGCCACCCACTAAAGTAGTGGATGAAATTGAATAACTTATCCCAAGAAAAGAATGGGTTGAAGCTCACCGAAGGTCAAATGGCAAAAATAATAGAGCAATTGCCATTCTTCTAAGCTCTCTCTCTAGAGAAGAGATTGGAAGAGTGCAACATTATCAAACTGCTCATGCCATTTGGAAGACACTAGAGAACTATCATGAAGGCACAACTCTAGTCAAATCAAGCCTTTTGGAGATGTATGTCATCGAACAAGAACTTTTCATGATGAAGGACAATGAAAGCATCATAGAAATGACAAACAAGCTCTTGTCCATTGTCACCAACATGAAGAAATTTGGAAGAGCTCTTACCAACTATGAGGTAAACACAAAAATCCTCAAAAATCTTCCACTAGATAAATTTGGTACTAGAGTTTACAGCATACAAGAGTCCAATCTAAAGATTGGAAAGGTTCCAACTGATGTGTTGATAAGTAAACTCTTGATTCATGAGTTGTCCTTGCAAAAGGATGAACAAATGAAGAAGCTAAAAGGCCAAGGAGATAAACAAGAAAATGAAAGAAAAACTCTAGCTCTTAAGTCTTCAACAAAGGAGAAGGAGGTAGAAATCACCTCAAGTGATGAAGAAAGTGACAAGGAAAAATAGGAGCTAGCAATGCTCTCAAAAAGACAAAGGAGTTGATTAAGAGAAGAAAAGAAAGAAAAGGCTTCAAGAAGATAGCTCCTAGTCCAAAAGAGAAATCCAACGATGTCACTTGCTATGAATGTGGCAAGCAAGACCACATCAAGTATGAGTGTCCCAAATTTAAAAAGAAGAAGAAATGGGACAAGGAGAATAAGAAGAGCTTTTCAGCCACTTGGAATGATAGCTCAAGTGAAGAAGAGGAAGAAGGAGAAGTTGCCAATATTTGCTTCATGGCACAAGAAGACTCTACTAATGAGGTAAGTACTTCTTCTTTTTCTCATTCTGATTTCGAATTTGATGCGATAGATGAAGAGCTTCTAGAAGCTCTAACCATGAGATGTGACAAATACAAGTCATAAATGAAATCTTACAAAAAGAAAATGTCAAAAGCTAGAGGATGATTATAAATCCCTTAATGACATTGAAGAGAATTGAGAGCATCTAATAATGAGCTCAAAAAATCAGTAGATAATCTTTCTCTTTCATCTTTTTCTATGGCTTCACTTAGAAAGGAGAATGACACTCTAAAAGGAGAAGTCATTGAGCTTAAAAGCTCCATCTCCAAGTTCCATAAAGGAAAAGAAGCCTTAGATACATTGATTGTGTCATAAAGACCTCCACTAATTAGGCATGGTCTAGGCTTCAATGGAGCCTCCTCATCTTCTCAAACTATATTTGTTAGATCCTCAAAACCTCAATCCTCAAGGAAATAGGTAATTAGAAAAAAAAGTGCTCCTAACACTAAGCCTTCTAAGCATAAGAGGAAAGGCTTCCCTAAGCTCTAGAGCCAAGACTCAAAGAGCTAATCATGCCTATATGTACAACAAAAAGCATGGTCATTCTGATAAAAAATTTTCTATTCCTACTTATCATACATGTTCATGCATGCATTCACATGACCAAGGTATGAGAAGGCTACCTACTCATACTAAAATTGTTCATAGGAGAAAAACTCCTAAGTCTAAACTCTAATGTCATTATTGCATGAGATTTGGACACATTAATATTCACTGTTATATTAGGAAGGCTCACCTCAAACTAAAGGACCTTTCATTCTAACCCCCAAGGACCCAAGTATGCTTGGGTACCTAAGAAAAGGTAACTTGCTATTATTGTGTAGAGGAACATGACAACCACCAAATCAAGCAATTAGCATGTGGATAGTAGATGTTCCAAACACATGACAAGAAATAGAAGACTATTCACAACATCGAAAGAAAAAGAAGGTGGCGATGTCACATTTGGTAATAATGTCAAGGGTAAGGTAATTGGCATTGGGACTATCAGTAAGAATAGATGTTCTTTAATTGATAATTTTATTTTAGTTAGTGGCTTACAACACAATTTGTTAAATGTAAGTCAATTATATGACAAAGGTAACAAAGTCACTTTTGATCCTAGAGAATGCCGAGTCACCACTTTAGTGGATGATGAGGTTATTTTCAAGGGTGAAAGTAAAGGCAATACCTACTTAATTGACTTAGAAAATTTGGGTAACCAATCCTTTAAGTGTCTTACGTCTATGAGCAATGAAGCTTGATTATGGCAAAGAAGGCTTGGACATGCAAACATGGATCTTTTTCAAAGCCTTTCTAAAGGAAAGTTAGTGCAAGGACTTCCCAAGCTTAATTTATCTAAAGATAAGACATGTGGTCCATGCCAAATAGGAAAGCAACACCATGCCTCTCACAAAGCCAAAAATGTTGTAAGTTCAACTAGACCTCTTCAACTTATCCATATGGACTTGACAGGAGCCACTAGAAGTGCTAGCCTAGATGGAAAACGCTACGCATTAGTCCTAATAGATGACTACTCTTGGTTTACATGGGTATCCTTCCTAGCTCATAAGAATGATTCATTTGATGCTTTCAAAAGTTTTGTAAAAAGGGTTCAAAATGAAAAAGGTTACTTCATATCTTCTATTAGAAGTGACCATGGAAAGGAATTTCAAAATGAGTCTTTTAAAAATTATTGCTTGGAGAATGGAGTTTTTCATAATTTTTTAGCTCCTAGAACACCACAACAAAATGGTGTTGTAGAAAGGAAAAACAGAACATTGATGGAAATGGCTAGAATAATGCTCAATGAGTTTTCTCTACCAAATTACTTTTGGGCCGAAGCCATTAACACTGCATGTTATATTGCAAATAGTGTTTTTAAAAGACTCATTCTTAATAAAACTTCTTATGAGCTATGGAATGGTAGAAAACCCAAGATATCATACCTAAATGTGTTTGGATGTAAGTGCTATATTTTGAACACTAAGGATAATCTTGGGAAATTTGATTCCAAGATCAATGAAGGAATCTTTTTAGGTTATTCCACCTCTAGCAAGGCATATAGAGTCTTTAACAAAAGTTTAATGGTAGTTGAAGAGTCTATGAATGTTATTTTTTATGAATCTAGTAAACTTAATCTTGGGAAAGGTATTTTTGTTGATGATCTTGTAGGTGATCTTGAAAAGCTGGAATTGGATGATTCTACAAGAAGAGTTGATAAAGATAAAGAAGAAGGTGATTCATTAAGAGTAGACAAAGACCAACATCATCAACAACAAGTAGAGCCAAGCCACGATCTACCCAAAGATTGGAGATTTTCTAAGTATCACCCCAAGGATTTGATCATAGGTGATACATCTAAGGGTGTAAGTACTAGATCTCAACTTCACCATTTAGATAATAATCTTGCATTTGTTTCTCAACTTGAGCCAAAATCAATTGATGAGGCTCTTGATGATGAGAGTTAGGTACTTACTATGCAAGAAGAACTCAACCAATTTAAGAGAAACAAGGTATGGAAACTTGTCCCTAGGCCTATAGAACACCCAATCATAGGTTGTAAATGGGTGTTTAGGAACAAGTTAGATGAACAAGGTTTCATCACTAGAAACAAAGCAAGATTGGTTGTTAAGGGATACAACTAAGAGGAAGGCATAGACTATAATGAAATCTTTGCCCCATAGTAAGATTAGAGGCCATTAGGATTCTCTTAGCATTTGCATGTCACATGAATTTTAAACTTTTTCAAATGGATGTGAAAAGTACCTTTTTGAATGGCATTATAAAGGAGGAAGTCTATGTTGAAAAACCTCCTAGTTTTGAGTCTCATTATTTTCCAAACCATGTTTCCAAATTGAACGAAGCCTTGTATGGATTGAAACAAGCTCCAAGAGCTTGGTATGAAAGGCTTAGTTCATTTCTCTTCAAAATGATTTTAAAAATGGAAAAGTTGACACTACACTATTTGTTAAAAAGCACAAGCATGATACATTAATTGTTCAAATCTATGTTGATGATATTATCTTTGGTGTTACTAATGAATCTCTTTGTGAGGATTTTGCTAAGTGTATGACTAGGGAATTTGAAATGAGCATGATGGGAGAGCTCATGTTCTTTCTTAGTCTACAAATCAAGCAATCCAAAGAAGGGATTGTTGTCCCTAGGCACCAAGAAGGGGGGTTGAATTGGTGAATAAAAATTTCAAGAATAAAGATAAAGGGGAGAAGAAAGAGTAGAAGAGAGACAATCAATTTATAGTGGTTCAGGTATAATTGACCCTACGTCCACTCCCCAATTAATCAATTGGGTATTTCACTATCTCAATGGTGTTTTCAAGCTCACACCCAACTTATACAACTTGTGTTTTGATGGCTAATACATAACCTTACAACAATGTGTTTTCTAGGCTAACACAAAACCTCATTCAAGTGTTTCACTAGGCTCACACTTAAACCTTTCTAGAAGTGTTTTTACAGGCTAACACAAAACCTCATAACTTGGTGTTTAATGTTCACACCTAACAATCACAATTTGATAAAGAAGATGAAGAAAATGAGTAGCAAAGATTGAGAGCTTTAATCACTTGTAATAAATTCCTTAGCAACCTTATTCATGGTTGTTTGGTTGAGTATTTATAGCCAAACTTCACCAAAGAGACGTTGCATATCATAGCTCATCAAATCTTTGAGACATGTTTGATAGATTTTGCATTAAATGCTTGTTAGGATGAAATCGCGGTCGCTACTACCTTTCACAGTTGCGAAATCCAAATTCTTCAAGGGAAACCCTATTTATGTCTAACGGCTAGTCCACGTGGCAGCTTCTTATTAGTTCATTAGAAAAATATAGTCGTTATCTTTTACCTATTTTCAGAAGTCACAGTCGCGAGTTTTCTTGCATAGGCCGCGATAGAGGACGCGAATTCATCTTCCAAAGTAGTCATCTTTCTTCCACAAGATTCGCGGTTGCTACCAGCAAGATGCCTCTGCGAATTTTGACTTTCAACAGTCTTCTAGGACACTTGTCAAGTTGTGGTTGTGGACTTGCTTCCCTCTTGAGTTACTTTGAAATTCGCGGTCGCGACTAAGGCTAACTTTCACTGCGAATTCATCTGTCACAGAATGGCTTCTTCTTTTCCATCGGTCGCGGTCAAGAATGGCTCCGTGATTTCGCGTGCTTAAATTTCAGCATGTCTTAACATGAGTCACGATCACGAATCCTAGATTGCGATTGCGATTTACATGTCACTTTGGAGTTTATCAACTCCTTTCATTTCTTCTTGAAAGATTGAATCATTTCTGTAAAATCAACACTTATTTGAAATATTAGTGATGATCAATTTACTTTGTCAAGATCAAAAGAGGTTTTAAACTTAGGATTAATCATCCTAGTTCAACAGGGATCTTCATCAACCAAGCCAAGTACACAAAGGAGATACTAAAGAAATTTGGCATGGATGGTTGCAAGGTAGCTAAAACTCCAATGAGTAGTACCATCAAGCTTGACAAGGATGAATCGGGTAAGGCAGTAGATGAAAAGAGATATTGAGGTATGATCGGATCTCTACTCTATCTTACTGCTTCTAGGCTGGATATAATGTTTAGTGTTTGCATGTGTGCTAGGTTTCAATCCTCCTAAAGAGTCTCACTTAATTGTTGTTAAAAGG
>CATIWR010219736.1:0-29021 GCA_949677035.1 Omphalea diandra
TTTTAATAAACTGGACACATAATGATACAACATATTCAAATTTCAAGCCAATATCAGACACATAAAAAATGTGGTGTATTTTTAAATTTGTCCCTATTGCAGTGTCATCTCAGTCTGAGTAGGTCTTACACTTTTAGGTATATCTCAAATTGTACAAATCCAATTAGAATAATAATCTACCACTAGTTACAAAACATATAAAGGAACATTTTTCATGTTTACTCTTTGTCTAATTCAGTCTATAAAGTCACCAAAACAAAGGGCCAAATCTCAAGGTAAGCAGGTTTGTAACATGATGAGAACCAGTCATGATGAAGGGACCATATCTCAACAACCATGCATAAGTTGGCAACAATATTTCACAAGCATGTATATCATAAATATACAACTTTCAAGTTTAGACCATCATCAAATTCTGATTCTATGGCCATCAAATTCTTGGAAAATAGATTTAAAAGAAATGTGAGGTTTCATCCCGGTATAAAGTAAGTCCCAATCAATGAGTCATATCTCTTTCCACACAAAAAATCAATCAAAACTGATTTATAGGTATTTAGAGAGGACATAACCCTACAAATTTCATGTTTTACACTTTGTTAAAACTAGAACATAAGGCCATCAAAATATAAGAAAATAGAAGACTGAGATCATCTCAATTTGGATTTGACCCAGTCATACTGAAGGAGACATATCTCCTCCCAAACACAAAATCAAGCAAAACCATTTCATAGGTATTTATATGAGACATAAAGCTACAAATTTTATATTTTTCACTTTCCCTATTCCTCTTCTAGTGTTATAAAATTATGGGTACAAAATCCTGCTCTAAGAGCAGAATACAACATAAACAGCTCTAATTCTCTTGGATTCAACTTCCATCTAAGAGTTCTACCTCAATTACTCCATAATTCTCACTAATCATGTGTGATTAACATGTCATGAAAGGTTAAATTCAGGTGAGAAGAAGATAAATTAACTAACCTATTATTCTAGAATTAGAAAAACTTAGGCAGCTCATTCTTCTCCCTCTCTTCTTTTTCTTCTTCTTCTTCTTCTTCTTCTTCTTCTTCTTCTTCTTCTTAGCTCTCTATCACTCTTTTTCTGCAATACCTCCCAACTTACCATTCAATTCTACCCTAATTAGCATATATAAACTTATTATAATAATATAAAATCATGGTGCTTCATTTCCATTGGTTGGAAGGTCACTTTTCCTCTTTTAGTCCCTCTTCTTCACTCCTTAAGTAGCTTCATCCATCTCTTAATCCTAAATGCTCCTTATACTCTTAAATAAGCTCTATAACACCATTATCTATGATGTTATAACATGCACCCAACATAAGATAATTTGCCATGAAATTATACAAACACTACATATATGTTAAAGTGTCCCAAATATAATGGTGCAAGTGTCATGGTCATGCTTCTACAAATCGCATGACTAAATGATCATTTATCCAATGCATATGTTCATATGGGATTTCAAATCATTTATGCAATGAATATGTTCATGGATAATGCCAATGAATGTGGATAGGGATGTTACATTTTTAGTTTTGATAGAAATTTTCAACCAAAATTCAGAATAAATGACATCAAGCATGGAGATAATAAAAAGAATGTTTTCTCCAACTTGAAGATTGAAAATGGAGGAAAGTTGTTCAAAGGTAATAAAAAATGGATCACCAAAAGCTAGGAATACTAACCCGTATTACCTTACTCGAGAATCAGCTTTGTGACTCAATTCGACCGCGCACATAAACTCCCTCACAACTTCTTCGTAACCGGGTTCATCTCGAAAGATGAACTCATTCCAACCCAAGTTAGAGAGGAAAGCACAAATCTCTGCATTGATGCCCAAAGTGTCTAATAGAAAGGTAGAAGGAATCTTGTTAGGGAGCACTTTTCTTCCCAATTACCTCAACACTTGAAGTTTAAGTTTCTGATGATCTAACAAATGTAGTATATGATGGTGAGGAGGCTCCATTGAAGCCTAAACCATGTCTAATCAATGGTGCTCTTTGAGACACAATTAATGTGTCAAGGGCTTCCTTTCCTTTATGGAACTTAGAGATTGAGCTTCTATGCTCAATGACTTCTCCTTTTAGAGAGTCATTCTATTTTCTTAATGAAGCTAATGAAAAGATTTTCCATAGATTTCTTGAGCTCATCATTTGATGCTCTCAATTTGCTTACAATATCATTGAGGGATTTATAATCATCCTCTAATTTTTGACATTTTTTCTTATAAGACTTCATTTATGACTTGTATTTGTCATATCTCATAGTAAGATCCTCTAAAAGCTCTTCATCTATCTCATCAAAGTCATCTAAATCTAAATGAGAGTGGGATGAAGTACTTACCTCATTTGGAGAGTCTTCTTTTACCATGAAGCAAATATTGGCAACTTCTCCTTCTTATTCATCTTCACTTGAGCTGTCATCCCAAGTCGCTGAGAAACTCTTCTTCTCCTTGTCCTATCTCTTCTTCTTCTTTATTTTGAGACAATCATATTTGATGTGGCCTTGCTTGCCACACTCATAGCAAGTGACTTCATTAGATCTCTCTCTAGGATGGATTTGTCTTTTTGAAACTTCTTCTCTCTTTTCTTCTTATAATTAACTCATTTGTCATTTTTGAGAGCATTGCTAGCTCTTCTTCTTCTTCTTTGTGACTCTCTTCATCACTTGTGGTTGTTTTTACCTCCTTCTCTTTAGTTGAGGATTTGAGTGCCAAGGTTTTTTTTTCTTTTTCTGATTTTTCTCCTTGGCCTCTTAGTTTTTTCATTTGCACATCCTTTTGTAAGGCCAACTCATGAGTTAAGAGTTTGCCTATCAACACATTTATAAGAACCTTTCCAATCTTTGGGTTGAACTATATATCTTGCACCAAACTTATCTAATGAAAGAGTTTTAAGGATTTTCATTTTTACCTCATAGTTGGTGAGAGTCATTCTGAATTTCTTCATGTTAGTGACAATGGATAGGAGTCTTTTCATCATTTCGGTGATGTTTTCATGGTCTTTCAACATGAAGAGCTCCCATTCTGTCACGTACATCTCCAACCTACTCGATTTAACCAATGTTGTGCCCTCATGATAGTTTTCAAGAGTCTTTTAAATGGCATAAGCTGTTTGGCAATGTTGCACTCTTCGAATCTCTTCTCTAGAGAGAGAGCTTAGAAGAATGGTCATTGCCCTCTTGTTTTTGCCATTTAACCTTTTCTGAGTTTCAACCCAATCTTCCTTTAGAATGAGTTATTCAATTCCATCCACTACTTTAGAGGGTGGCTTCCATTCTTTGACAACTACATCCCAAAGGTCCACTACATATGTATCAAGATAAATCTCCATCCTATACTTCCAATGAGTATAGTCAGATCCATCAAAGTAGGGCTTAAGGTGTGAGTAGATTCCTTCTTGTGCCATGAACTTTGCTCACCCAATTAAGGCTTATTTGTGAGACTTGGCTTTAATACCACTTGTTGGCTCTATGCACCAAGAAGGGGGGGGGGGGGGGGGTTGAATTGGTGTTTAAATAAAAATTAAAATGAAGGACAAAAAGAGAGTAGAAAAAGACAAAGATTTATAGTGGTTCGAGTATTAATCAACCCTACGTCCACTCCCTACTTCTTTGTAATTTGGTGTTTCACTCATTCAAAATAGTGTTTCCAAGCTCATACCTAACTTTTACTCTTTGTGTTTTCATGGCTCAAACAACAACCTTTCTTACAAGTGTTTTCTAAGGCTAACACTAAAGCCTCTCTCAAGTGTTTTCGTAGGCTCACACTAAAACTTTTCTCAATTGGTGTTTATGCTCACACCAAACAATTACTTAAAGAATATAAAGAATGGGTAGCAAATTTGCAAGAGTTTTGTTATAAGTTAATGAATTCTCTTGCATTTACATCTATTTGGTGAAGTATTTATAGCCCATATCCACCAAAGTGATGTTACACTATGAAGCTCATTAAATCTCTAAGATATGCTAAGCAGATTCTGCATTAATTGCATGACAGGAGGGAGTCGTGGTGGCTACTGAGGATTCACAGTCGCGACATTCCAATTTCCATACGGGAGCCAAAAATTATGATGAAAAATGTCATTTGTGCCTAACGGCTAGTCCACATTTCATCTCCTCATTGGTCCATCAGGAAAATATAGTTGTTGCTTTCTAACTACTTATAAACTTCGCGGTCACAATCTCTCATTATATAAGGTGTGACGTAGGATGTGAATTCTGTTTAAAGGAGAATTTCCATCTTTATGAATCGCGGTTGCTACCCACAATGTCACCTTTGCAAATTTTGTTCTTGAACAGATACTTGGGACACTTGGCACGTTCTGGTTATAGACTTGGTTCCCTTTTTAATCACTATGAAATTTGCAGTTGCGACTGAGATGTGACAGTGACCGTAAATTCATCTGTGACTTTGACACTCCCATCTTTGGATAAGTTGCGATAGAGATGATGCCCAAGAATTTGTTTGGCCTTATTTCACCCTATTCTTGAGCTAAGTCGTCGTCACGAATTAGAAGTTACTGACCCCAAATTTAGATGAACTTTTCCTTTTTGAAGATTATGAACTCCGTCCAACTTCCAATTGAAAATCTAATTTAATTCTACAAAATAACACTTAATAAAAATATTAGGATTGATCAATCTCCTTTATTAAGATCAAAAGAGGTCCAATATTTAGGATTAACCATCCTAGTCCAACACCTTAGAATAAAACATCCTCTTATTTGCATTTGACCTCTAAATGAAAGGTTAAGGTTCTTCAAGGAACATGATTAGGTATCCCTCGATGCAAATATAATGTTATCCCACTTCCCCTATGTAAATTTCCCCTTGTATAAATATTCATGTATACCCCTATCTTGTTATGTAAAAGAAATTTCTATGTATATCCCTATCTCCATGTTAAAGGGATTTTTTGTTTCCTTAAACATTTTTTTCCTTCAAGTAATGTAAAAAGTTATTTTCTTTTATATATGTATTTTCTTAAGGTTTTGACCCTTCATTGGTTCAATGTGATAACACATATTCTTTACCCCTCATTGGTGGAATAATGAGACTTTACCTAGAAAATAGCTTTTAAACCTCGTGTGTAGGAGGAATAAGGTTAGAATGATCCTTTACAAATGGTATGTGCATATCATGCATATCACACATACATGCATTATGCTAATAACCTTTGTCATATAGCCATCATATCTCTATCTAAACCCTCATTGGCTTGCTAGGAAAAGTAAGACATCCAGTTCAAGTTGAAGAATTGATCCAATCATGGAACCGACCATACCACTTGAGGTTCTGGATAAGATGATGGTTGATTTTAATCATAAGATGGAAGAAAGGATTATCAAAGAGGTGAACAAGCATGTCAATAAGATTTTGTGAAAGGGAGAAACCTCTACTAATATAACTAACAAAGGGAAAACACCAATGAAGATGCCCTAACTTGTGGTGATTAATGATGATCTATTCCGAATAAAAGAGTATCATGAAAGCAAACTCACTAAAGGAGGAAGCACTACTGTTATTTTACCTAAACCCATGGAGGGTAAGAAGGAGAACACTCGATTTGATGGTTTTGCTAAACAATTAAAGAAAATACATAAAGCTTTGAGTGCTAAAGGTTTTCAAAGGAGACTGACATTAAAGAATTCCTTGATGACAAACCTAAGATGCTTTAAGTTAATTTTTACATGCTTGAGCTCCCAAAGTTCATAGAAACTCATAATGTTTGAACCACATCCATTCATATGTCCTATTATGAAGGCCTCTAGGGTGCCAATGGACACTATGTTATAGCTTTTTCAGTTATCATTAGAATGGTCTATCAAGACTTGCTATTTCAATCAGCTAAGGATTATTAGAGAGGATTGGAAAGAGTTGACAGAAGCTTTCAAGGAGCACTATGTCTGCAATTCAGACCTACATGTTACTCTAAAATACATAGATTCTTTAAAGTAAAATATCAGTGAAAGCTTTAAAAACTACATCGAAAGCTCAAAGAAGATAGCCTTTGAGGCCACCACTAGACCTATTAAAAGAGAACAAGTTAAGATGATTATCAGGGGGTGTTACCTGGTATTGATACTAGAATCAATGGCATGTTAGTAAGAGATTTTGAAGACCTTAAATAGGCTAGCTTGCAAGTTAAGGAATTAGAGACTGAGTCAAGAAAGTAATATGGTGTTAGAAGAAGTGCCCATTACAGCTTCAATCTGGAGGGGCAAAAGAACCGATGTGAATGCTGTTAAGACTCCAAGATAGTTTACAAATTTAGGGATACCTCTACCTAAGACATTCAAGAGATTACAGAAGAACAAGGTATTAAAGCCTCTGTCACTAGGGCTATCTCCCAACCTACTGCCTAGAGGATATGACAATAATGCCTATTGTACTTTCACCAAGGAGCTGGGCATATTACTGATGATTGTTATAAGTTAAGACATGAAATTCAAGACCTTATTGATAATAAGACTATTGTTTCACCAAATCTTAAATGACTTAGTATTTAAAGGAACCTTTTTTTGAACTATCACAATGTTCCTCCTCCAAACCAAAAGACATTTATGATAGATTTTAGAATTCCTAAAGAAGTTGTTATTGCTATTATTAAAGAGATTGTGAAAGAAGTTATAACCATCTGTGTTATTAATCCTTGGGAAAGCTCGAATGAGGAAATAAAGGAGTAGAAGAGAAAGAGGGTGATTTAGTAATGGAAGGAAATTGATGAACAGAAATAAATGAAATAGGTAAGCCATATGGCCCATATTAGGAAGTACTACCCTAATAAAAAGGTCCCCAAGGACCAAGGGTTGAGAAAAAGGCATACAAACTTATTGAAAAAGGAAAAGAGGATGAGAATCTCATTGTGAAACAATTGAAGGAGTTGTTTGCCCAAATCAGTGTATGGGAATTGCTTGTTACTTTTTAAGAGAATAAAAAGGCCATGGTTAAAGCTTTGTCGAGCCTAATCATTTCCAGTGAAGCCACCCGAAAGGATGTTGCATTGGTCACTTATAAGGGAAAAATCGCATTTTCGAATGAAGACTTATCGTCAAAGAGAAAGGATCATAATTTAACTTCATTCGAGCAGTGGTAAAAGGAAGGAGGACTTCAAGTGTATTAGTGGATGATGGGTCTAAAATCAATATCTATCCATTAAAGTTGCTACATAAGTTTGGATTATCTAACAAATATTTAGAAGCTTTTGACAATATCATTCAGGCCTATGATGATAATAGAAGGCTAACTTCAGGTTTGTTCAAGACCTTAGTGAAAATGGGCATAATAGAGATAATGATGGATTTTATGATCTTCGATTTTCCTATCACTTTCTCACTTTTATTAGGAAGACCGTGGTGTCATTCGTTAGGTGGTGTACCTTCCATTGTTCATTAGAAAGTTAAGATTTCTTATAAAGGTGAGATTGCGAGTATCTGTGCAAAGGTTAAGGAGATTATGTCATCACTAAGCATGGTTAATCCATACATTAGAGGGTTTCAAGTTATAAGAGTCAATGACAAGTGGGTTGATCCCAAAATGATGGGAATTATGAAGAACATAACTTTCTGCTAGGTCAAGAATTCTACCAATATATCACAGTTCTTGGAGATTCCAACTCAGACTACAAGGAAAGGATGGGGTTATAAAAGTGGAAATAAGGGGGATTGGGGTACAAAAGTAGAAGTAAGGGATCTTTGTGGGCTACTATTTGATTATTTAAGAAGGAAGGGGAAGTCACTAGAACGGATGAATAAGAGGCTATCATGAATAAGAAGTCATTAGGCAATCACATAGATGAACTTAAAAAGGCCTTTTTCTCGATGGATGTCAGTGAACTGGGCTATCAAAATTATTGAGGTTCATCAAAAAAGGAGAACGAGAAGAAGAAGAAGAGAAAAAAGAAAGGCAAATATATTATAGGAGTAGACAACAACCAAGAGTCGAACTAGTGCATAGTTTTGTATGACATTTAAATTGTTTGGCCTTGGAATGATAAAAAAAAGCTCTCAAAGGAAAAAATAGAGTAATACTCACTGAAAGGATGCTTCTGGGTTATAAGTGTTGATTTCATTAAGAATAAGTCTAAGATTGTTAATCAAGACACCTCTCTTGCAGAATTAGAATAGGGATACACTGGGTTGTGCAAATTCACCAAAGGTACATACACGAGATTAGCTTTAACATACATTAAGGACAAGATTATGAATTCCATTGAGGACACAGGTGATGATAAGGAAGCACAAAATTGAACTAAGTTAGAAGGTGTGGCCCTTAAGGAGAGCTTTATAAAGATTAAGCTGGGGGATAGCTAGATAAAGTAGGACTTTAAAAAGGAAGTGAAAGTCGTGGTTGGCATAAAAGAAGAAAAATTGAAGGATTTTGAACAACATGGCGATCTTAATGCTGCAACTGTAAAAGAGGGAAAGGTCAAAGTGGAGAATGCTCTAATAGAAGAAACTCTTGTCAATTTGATTGAAGAAGCTATTTCTCTTGATACTATTCATATTTTTATTTCTAGTATTTTTTAAGATGATGATGTATTCTTCTTTAAGTTTAACATAATGAATGATGAATTCACTTAATTATATGATGTGTTTCCTAATGATAGTATGTATAGCATGCATCATTTCTTTAGCATATTTAACATTAATTTTATGCATGTCATTGCATTTAATCTTGGTATACAAGAAAATCTGAAAATCTTTCTCATTGCTAGTGATATCATATTAGAGAAAAAGGAAATTTAAACAACTATTAATGAAATACCAAAGGGCCTTTGCTTAGACATATGAAGATATGTTGGGAGTCGATAGGCAAATTACAGAACATTAGATTGCTGCCTACCCATATATAAGGCCAATAAACTAGAAACTCCAAAGGATGAGACTCGAGTGGGTCTAGTTGGTTAAGGAAGAAGTGACAAAGCAATTAAATGCCAAATTTCTAGAGATAATGGATTATCCTAAATGGTTATCTAATATAGTCTTAGTATTAAAGAAGGATGAGAGAGTAAGGATGTATGTGGATTATAAGAATTTGAATAAGGCTTGCTCAAAAGAAGACTTTCCATTGTTGCATATTGATGTATTGGTAGATAGTGCTACAACATGCATTATGTGCTCATTTATGAAGGGGTAATACAATCAGATACTTATGGCTATCATGAACAAGGTGAAGACAACATTCATCATGGAGTAGGGAACATATTGTTATAAGGCGACATCATTCGGATTAAAAAATGCAGAAGCAATATATCAATGGATGGTGATGACTTTGTTTGACTACTTGATTCATAAGGAGGTGGAAGTATATGTGGATGATATGATGGTAATGTCAGAGATGAGAGAATGACACTTAGAAGCATTGGAAAAGTTTTTGAAGATAGTTGACAAGTATAACTTGAGGTTAAACCTAAGATGTGTATGTTTAGGGTCACTTTTGGTAGGCTATTGGGACATGTAATAAGTGAGAAGGACATTGAAGTGGATCCATAAAAGGTGAAGGCTATTCAAGACATGCCTCCACCTAAGATAAAGAAGGAAGTCTGAGGATTTCTAAGCCATTTGCAATATATCAGTAAGTTCATAGAAACACTTACCCCCTTATACGAACCAATCTTTAAGTTATTAAGAAAAGATCAACCAGTGAAGTGGAATGAACAATGCTAGAAAACTATTGAGAGAATAAAGGAATATTTGAGTAACCTATTAGTGTTGAAATCTTTTAAGGCTGACAAACCATTGATTTTATACCTGATAGTAGAAGAGAGCTCTGTGAGAGCAATGCTGGCTTAGAAAGATGGAACAATGAGTGAACATGTCATGTACTACCTCAATGAAAAGTTTCTTTCTTATAAGGAAAAATATAATCAGGTAGAGAAGACCTATCTAGCATTGGTATGGGCTACAAAGAAGTTGAGCACTACTTTTAGTCATATTTTGTAGAAGTGGTCTTGAAGCTTGATCTAGTCAAGTTCCTACATAAAGCCCTTTTTTTTATTGGAAAATTGGTGAAATGGTTGATTTTGTTCACAAAATTTGACATCAAGTATATGAACAAGAAGGTAATTAAAGGGCGAGTAGTCTGAGAGTACCTGGTGCAACAACCTCTCGAAGAAAGAGGGTCTGAACTTCTTCATATATAAAATTGTAAAATTGAATAGTAAAAAATCGTAAGATTTTATAACATAACAAAATACCCTTTAAAATATAATTATACATATATAAAAATGTAAATAAATTCTTATACATATCAAATTCTTCAAATAATTATAAATAACATATTTTACACATTTAATACACATAAAACTTCATTAAAAAAGATCATAAGAGACCATGGTCATGAAGAGATTCAAAGATATTTACACATTTAATTCATAGAAGAAAAATCTATATTCATTGCAAGCATTAGAGATAAGATATGTGATTTATAAAACTTCCTAATTAAGTGACTTATTTATTAAAAAAATGTGATACTAGAACTCTCTATTTGTATAATAAATAATTAAACTAAAAATTCATATTAATTAATTGATAAATTGATTTGAATAATATAATAATTAATTAAACTACAAATAAGCAAGAAACTTTACTAGAAAGTTAAGAAGTAACACTCACTATATAATGCATGGTTTGAAGTAATAATAAAATAAAAATGTAAAGATTCAAACTATATTTACGAGAAGACCATAACCTCACCCTAAAATTATTAGTAGTAAACTAAGATCCCAAGTGTTGTCATTAACTATGGACTTACATATTAAAGCTTTAAATCAATTATGAGGCACTAAATCAAGGTCCACATTGGATATTTCATGAATAGTGAAGCTGGTATAAGTCCTGGAGCAATTGTCAGTGATCATAAATGTTGAATACTATAAAGGAAAAATGAAGAAAAATGAAATTATTCTCTAGCTTGTTCTAAAAAACACACCATTTTTTGCTAACATAAATGGACTGGGCTATAAATTTTGAATTTTTCACTTCAAAAGCCCATTATAATTGCCAAGCCCATAGATAAAAAAGCCTAATTTGCTTATTTCCTAAAATCCTTAAACTCATGGGTAAGATCGAGATCTTACTAATTTCACCACATTGAAGTGTGATTTCACTTTATTTTATATCAGAAGTAATTTTGTGTATGTGTTTGATTGTTCATGTGATTTTGACTTGTATGATCATAAGATTGTATGAGTTAGATTGCGATTTTGACAACCATGAATGCCAAGTTCATGATAGCCTCAGTCATTTGCCACCAACTGAATTATATAATCTGACTTCACCTTGGCCATTTATAGTCTGGGGTAATGACATGATTGGGAAAATTAGACCAATTTCTACAAGGGGCATAAGTACATTGTAGTGGCGGTTGACTACTTTTTGAAATGGTTTGAAAATGACTTGATTTATCTAAAAGAATCTCATTTGTCAATACGGTGTACCACATCATATTGTTATAGATAACAGAGTCCATTTTCAAGTCGAGGTTAAGGTAATCATAAAGAACTATGGGTAACTCACCATAAGTTGTCACTATACAAGCCATAAGCCAATGGAGCAATTGAGGTAGCTAATAAGAATGTCTAAAATATTATTCCAAAAATGGTTGAAATGTACAAGGATTGGTTATAGAAGTTATCATTTTCCTTGTGAAGTTATTGAACTACAACAAGGACATTGACTGGAATGACACCATATTCTTTAGTTATAGGATGGAGGTGGTATTGCTAATTTAGTTATAAGTGAGGTCTTTGTGAATATTGGTTGAGTCCAAGGTCCTTAAATACTAATGGATGTGAAACATATTGAAATAATTAGCCTTATTAAATGAGAAAAGGTTAAAGTCCGTTATCATATCCAATTGTACCAAGTTAGAATGGCCTGCATGTTTAACAAGAAAGTCAATAAAAGCATGACAAGGGCCAGTGACATGGTATTAAAGCCAGTTCAACTACATACTTAGGATCCTTGAGGGAAATTCAGACCAAAATTGGGAAGGCCCCTATGTGGTCAAATAGATATACTCTGGTGGTGCAGTGAAATTATCATATATGAATGGGAACAAGTTTGACAAACTTGTAAATCTAGATAGGTTGAAGAGATATTTCATGTAAGGTGTGAGAAAAGTAAACTAGCTCACTCAGTCAAAAATCTAAAAGGGCGACTTGGGCAAAAATTAGGGCATAAAATCATAAAGCAAAAATAAAAAGAAGAAATAGCTCACTGAGTTGAAAACCAAAAACGACATCTTAAACAAAAGTTAGATAGAAAAAGAAAAAGAAAAAGAAAAAATTGAAATACACATAAAGTAAAAGTTAGGAGAGTAGGGTAAAGGACAAGGAACTAGCTAAGCAAAGCCATTAAGCAAGAAAAGTGGATGTTCTAATGTGTCATTATTAAAAGTATAGATCATACATTTAATTAATGTGTAATATGCAACATGTAAATGGTTCATGTTAAGTATAATGTCAAAGGGAAAATACATTTGTACAATTAAAGTGAATTTGATCAAACATGTCTTTAAGCTAGAACTAATATATGAAAGTTTTTTTTTTTTTACAAAGCTTTATTGTTTGTTAATGTATTGATAAGATGGAAGGATCCCTATAATTCTAAAAGTCACAAAACTAGGCCATGTAGTCAACATTATTCTTCAAACTAGGATTCACTCTAATATATTGGTCATAAATATGGCGATTGACCTAGGTGGTCTTAACCTTGTCTAAGAAACACTGAGATAATGGGCCCTCAATGAAAGAAGGAATGAAGTCCACTCTATGCTGAGGAGCACTTAATTGGTGACACACTTTGGCTGAATCATATAAGGTATCGGATGCTAGAGTCGGAATGATGACACAATCCCCATATGTCCTCAAGGTAACTAGTGAAGTCTCCATCATAGGCAAATCTAACAAATGTTAGTTGTAGTGATATGTGACATCCACTATGTCCACTCATCCCCAGTACTCGCAGGCCTTGACAAACAACGATTTGAGTGATGCTACTACTAGTAGAGTCTTACATCCATAGTGGGGTTAGCTAACAAACTCAACCTCTCTTGCAGGCACAACTAAAAAAAATAAATAAATAAATGAGGAAAAAATAATGAGCTCATTAGGATAGAAACCCAAAAGGGTGGCCTAAGCAAAAGTGAGCAACCCACTAGATTAAAAACCTATAAGGGTAGTTTATGCAAAAATTAGGGCAATGAAAATAAATAAAATAAAAAATGATAAAAAAAAATGAAACAAATAATAAAGATTGCGAGAAAGATTCATACTTGAAGTAATAGTGGGCTCCCAAAGAAGGAGTCACTAACATCGAAGGACACTCCATTTTAAACTCTCAATGGTCTTGCCTAAGATCGTCAGGATAGGAGTCTTATTTGGCTCAACTTCCTTGAGGAGGAATAGAATTTGCATATCAATCTCCCCATCCTCTCTCTGCAGTAAAAACTCACCCATCAAAATTGTTGTCACAATCTGAGCCTGTGTTGTTTGAGCATGACCTCTAAAAGGTAAAGAGTGAGAATATGAGCCATAAGGATTTTCTCATTGCCCAATGCGTACCTAGGTACCTTATCATATCATATATTAAACACTCCATCTTTTAAACATGTGGGTAATCTAGTTGAGGTAGTGTAATCTGGTCTATAGCCATGATACAATAATCGAGGGTTGCCCTAGACTTTTCTAGGAAGAGGTAGATCTTAATATTTGCAAAATGGAAAGTATAAATAGTGGAATCCCATAAATCAGAAGCTCCCGATAAAAATCTATCTAGACAAATAGATGAGTGATAACAGATAGCCTTAAGACTTGCTCAAGGTAGACCATATCATATTTGGGACATAGTAGACCTTAAAAATGCTTTCGCCAATCTTTGTGTCTTAAAATAAAGGGTGTTACGAACAAAAATGTGGATGTGCATTTATAGAAAGAGAGAAAATGGGTTTGTGTTTTTACAATTGTATAAGGTTGTACAGCCTTCTTAAGTAGTTTGTATAGACTAATACTGGTTTACATGACCACTTGGTGTTATATACAGACCTTTACCTTTGAGAAGAAAAATGGGCAAATTTTTCCATTAATCTATTGGGTTAAAATATTTAACACCTGTCTAAGAAACATGTACATGCAGACAAATGAGCAAAATCACACAGTTATACATTTAGGAGACAAATTAGGCCGAAATCAAAGCTATGCATTAAAGAAAAACAAAAAATTTAGAGTTTAGCAAAAAGGGAGGCATCATCACCTCAATTTGTTCTAAAGAGCCAAGTTACCAAAGTAAGCATCCAAAAATAACAGAGTTTTCAAATCAGCCAACTATCAACTACAACTATGCAAAATATTAACAAAACCCTAAAATGTACTTGTTTAATCACAAATATGCTTTAGTGAATCTGGGCATGCCACGTGTGTGAGGTACACAAACCATCAAAATGAAATATGCTTTTTAACTTCTACATCAAATGACAATTAGATTGCTAAGTTCCGCTACTACAATTTGATTGGATTCGTTTAGAAAACCAAACACTAAATGTGAATTGAAAATAGTAAATGATCACAATAATGGCTTTTAAAGATAGAACACTTAAAAAATTAAAGACATTGCTTGGTATTTAATACTGGACATGTTTGTGATGAACAAAATATTCACTAGACAATGAGAAATGATTTGGTGAAAAGAAATCTAGCTAGAGTGATGAACTTGATTTGACAAAAAGATTGCAAAAGTTGCTTGATCTATTAAGAAATTGGGCTTGTCTGTATTTGATTGGATTGGATGTGTAGGATTGGTTGTGTTGAGTGGCTTCCTTTTTATACAACCACAAGGAGTAACCTGCACAATTGCATGTTCTCCACTTCCGCTTGGAGCTCCACATTCTTCATTTAGTTACTTAGTGCATTAGTGGATTAATGCTCCATGTTCTCTAAATCCTTTTCTATTTTTTAGCCACTTCACGTAATTGTTCCCATGTTGCTTTCCACATCCTCATTACACGTCTCCCACTTGCCTATTAACTGTTTAGCTTTATCCCAACTCCAAGAATAATTTTTATTTAATTTCCTTAAATAAAAATTATTTATTAATTACTTCCATTAAATCAAAATCATTTAATTAAATAAAAATTATTTAATTAAATAATTTATCTAATGGGCCACACTAAAATTGTTGGGTTAGGTCACAAAATTTTTTAGGTGCAAACAATGCCCCCTTTGCATATGTATAACTTGACCAAAAAAGCAAAGTTGTAGTTATGCAATTTTAAAATATCTACTTTTCATCTTCTCTCTCTTTGGAAAACTCAAAGCTTTAATTTTAAAGTGAAAGCCAAAAAATTAGAAGCACAACTTTTCTCTTTTCTTTCTCGTAACCAACCTCCTTATCTCCAACAACCTCCATCTCTTCTTTTTAATTTTTTTTTTAAAGAGATCCATCTAAAATCACACACCCATCTCTTCTAAAAATAAAATATCCATTCATAAATTCTTTTTTTCAAGAACCAAACAACACCAAATTCACTCAAAAATCTTTATTTATCTTCTTATCCACACCTACCAAGTCACCATCATAATTTCCTTCTTCATGCATAATGCCTAACAAGTCAAACTCTCCAGCTTCTCCTTTTCTCACATTAACATCTAGGAGTCAAGCCCCAAGCAAGGTGAGTTTGAAGATTCATTTAAATCAGAATCGGGTTCACCATTCGCTTCTTGATGCTCCCCATTCTTTGTGCTCCCCCACCTTGGTGCTTTCCAAAGTTCATCATAAGAAAAAGATTTACGAAAGGTTAGTATAATTTCATCATCTCTTAAATTGCTAAATTCATTTTTTTTTTTTTTTTGGATTTTTGGTATGATTGTGTTGAGATTGAAAATTTTTGCTTAGAGCTCTTGAATTTTGAAGAATGACTATTATCTTATAATTCACCAAAAATTCAATTTAATTTCTAAAAATCATTTGTGATAATTGAGAATTATCCAAATAATTTCTAACATAATAAATGAATTAATTGAGATGAATTTTGAATTAATTTTCTATTATTAACTTATTTTTTGCTTGTGGATCCTTTCCAACTTTGCACCATTGATATATTTTGCATATGACTATGGCTTTCATAAGCCATTTATGGTTATTGGACAAAATTAAATCATGTTAGGCCAATCATTTTTATTTTTTGATTGAGGAACCAATTTTTGGCCTTGGGGATCCCATGTAACTCTTATGGATACTTAGATAAAAATGGTTTTTTAAGCCATTAATGACACTTGGCTTAAAGTTCCATACAACCCTTAGGGATTTAAAATAAAAATAACTTTACATATTATTTCTTGCATTTCTCACCTTAGGGATTCCTATGGTAGCTTGGGTATCTTGCACCAAAATATCTTTTAAAAGCCATTTTATAATTTTTCCTTGATGATCCCATCCATAGAACTAGAGTTTGGATAAAATTAGATCCCTACTTAGCCAAATAGTACTGTAAAATAGAAAATTAGCCTATTTAATAGTTTTTGGCTTTAGGGATCTCTAATAATCCTTGGAGATCTAACATGAAAATGGCTTTTGCAAGCCATTTTAATAACTTTTCCCTTGGCACCCCATCCTTACTACTTGTTTTAAGATGAATTTAACTTTTAATTAGTTGAATGATACTGCAAAATGATCGATTGACTTATTTTGAGATCTTAGGCTTAGGGACCCCTAATAATCTCTTAGGAATCTTGTCCTTATCGCTAGAGTTTTGATGGACTTAGACTTTTGGTTAGCCAAATAATGCTATAAAATGGCTTATTCGCCCTTTTCTACGATTTTTTTTTGCTTGGGGATCCCCATTAGTCTCTTGGGGTTCCATGAAATTTTTCCCTTCTTTTTAGGGTCCCAACCTTAATATTAAATTTAAGATAAAATTTATATTTATATTTAGTCAAATAATACTATAAATTGGTTAGTTGGGCTATTTTGTGATTTTTGGCTAAGTGATTTCTAACTATTTTGCAATAATTAATCACCAAAAATTCACATCTCTTTTAAAATTAATTTGTCCTTAATACCTAGCAATTTAATACTAGAGTAATTTTCTACACCTTTCATTCTTATAAACACCCAAAATATGGAGAACTATTACTTTGGTCACTTTGGGATCCCAATGCAATCCAAGTGTTTTGACCAAAATAATTCATTATAAGCACTTTAATTTATTTTTCATATTTGCTTGCCAAAAAATTCTTATATATGGAATGACTACATAGCTAATTCCCTTAGGGATCCATATCAGCTTTATATGTAAAAATAATATTCTAGAATAAGTATTATTTTCTTTTATTACTCTAGGCCAAATTTAAAATTTCTTCTAGCATTATAAGCCTGAAATATTATCTTTTGGCCTTGTAAAAATCATTTTACGCTATAAATTAAATTTGTGTACCTTTATTGCAGTAACTCCCATGGCTTCCACATCCATGCTAGCTTAAGATCCTTCTATTACTCCAGTTCCTCATAAGGAAGCTACTCTTGATCATGTACCTTTATAGATAAATCTCTACTTCTGATGCTGGTCCTTTAGGTGTGTTTGCTTGTGTGGTGATAGATCTATGATGTTTGATGATCCCTAAGACCTTGTGATTTGAGAAATGGCTTTGCAACTTATTTCATATAATCATACCACTTAATACATAGCATAATGGGCATTACAACTATAACTTTGCATCATGCAGCCACACCACTTGACTCTTGCACACTATGCACCCTAACTATTTTTGCATCATGTAGCCATTTATTTTAGCATTATATATGGATGGTTGAGATGATGATTTCCTTTAGTGATCTATTATTTTTGAATTTTTAATAAGATTTAAGAAAAAGAATATAAAAACTGAATATTTATGTAAGTGGCTATGAGGCCAACAATCATCATTTCAAAGTGACTAATCAGCCTGCTTACATATGAAAGGAAAACATGATCATGATGACGGCCTACAAAATAAGAAACTAACACTAGATCCCCAATGACATTACAACTTAGAGATCCTGGAATGACTATGATCAGCCTAAGTCATTTTTCTAGTTATTTCTTCATCATTTGCCACATTGTGGGATAATATTTCTTTAAAAACTTCCCATTGATAAATCTTTTGTATGGCTTCCCATGTAAACTTGAAAGCCAATATGCATTGCTTTCCAAAAAATTATAAATCCTAAAGGGACCTTCCCAATTAAGGGATAATTTGCTATATTCTTCATCTTTAGTTCCTAAACGAAGTATGATTTTCCAAACTAGGTCTCATTTATTGAAACTCTTCTTTTGAACCCTTCTGTTAGATATTCTAGACACTTTCATCATTTGGATCACCAAGCAATCTAATGCTTGAAGCCTTTCTTCATCTACTTGTTCTAGCTCCATAAGCATCGCTTGATTGTATTCATTAGGCATCAATTTGTTTTGCCCTGTAACCTTTAGGAATGGAACCACAAACTCCATACAGATCATTGCATCATGGCCAAACATTAACATAAAAAGACTTACTTTAGTAGAGCTCCATTTTGATGTTTTGTAAGCCCATAACATTTCTGATAGGATCTGTGCCAATCCTTTGGGTTCTCTTCCAACATCTTCTCTAAGATCAGAATGAAAATCTTGTTTGATGCCTCTAATTGTCCATTGGCTTGAGCATAGAATGGAGTTGGCTCGATCAATTTGATGTCATAGTCTTTTGCAAAGACTTTCACTTCTTCTCCTATAAACATGGCCCCCCTAATCTGTTGTGATGGACTCTAGGATCCCAAACCTATGAATGAGGTTCTCCTTGATGAATTGAATCACATCCTTCTACTTTACCTTTTTGAATGGAACTGCTTCCAATCACTTGGTGAAATAGTCAATAGCTACAATGATGAAGCTATGACCCTTTATGATGATGGGTGGATCTTTCCAATTCAATTTATGTCCCATCTTATAAAAGACCATGGCTTTATGATATAATATAGTTTTATAGCTAAAACCCTTTGAATGCTTCTATATTTCTAACACTTTGGAATCCTTTCAAGTAGTTGATGCAATCCTTTAAGATTAATGGCCAATAATGGCCATGTCTCCTTAGCAGGCACTTCATCTTGATTCCTGCTTGATGAGGTATATAAACTTCTTCATATACTTACTTAATCACCTCCATTGCTCCAAAAAACCCCAAGCAACTTTGCAATAACCCATCAAAGCCCTTCCTGTATAGTTTTTCATCTATTAGGATGAAGTTTAAGGCTTGTACCTTAACTCTGTACGGAACCTCGGTACTTGGGCAATCTAGGTATTGTTTGAGTTATGTTCTATAATTGCTCCCTATTAATGCATCAATGTTGAAGGACTTCACATTGATGCCTCTTTTTATAATAGAAGAGTGATTTTTTCTATAGTAATAAACTTGTGGGTTAGTTTATCGCTCATCCTTTTCCCTAAAACTATTTGAACTAGCTTATCAGCTTTCTAATTAGTTTCTATAGGGACATGTACAAATTAGACGTCATTAAAGGAATCAATAATTTGAATTGCAACAGTATAATAAGGAGCTTGTAAAATGCTATTACACTTATACTCCTTTGTCAACTATTTGAGTACCAACTATGAGTCCCTAATCACCATTATGTCTTTAGCTCCTAACTCCTATAGGATCTCTATGCCAATTACCAAAGCTTCATATTTGACTTGATTATTCATGCTTCAAAGGCCAAATTGAAAGACAATGTTGTTTTGGCTTTTGTTGGAGATGTTATCACCACTCGAGCTCCTACTGATTTCTTCATGCTCTATCCATCAAACTTTTTCCCTTGTCATCCTTTTTATATAGCTACAAGGAGTAACCCGCACGATTACACATTGTCCACTTTAGATTGATGATTTATGTTCTTCATTCAATTACTTAGTGCATTAGTGGATTAATGCCCCATGTTTTCTAACTCCTTTCCTATTTTTTAGCCACTTCACATAATTATTTCCATGTTGCTTTCCACATCCTCATTATAAATCTCCCACTTGCTTATTAACTGTCTAGCTTTATCCCCACTCCAAGAATAATTTTTATTTAAATTTCATTAAATAAAAATTATTTTATTTATTTCTTCCATTAAATAAAAATCATTTAATTAAATAATTTATCTAATGCGCTAAACTAAAATTATTAGGTTAGATCAAAAAATATTTTGGCTACAAATAATACTATACTAAAAAGGAAAAATACTAAGTGATTTAAAAGTGTCAAGCATGCTCAGTCCTCACCCCTCGTTAAAGGCATGTCCTTGTCATCCCCTACTCCGTCGATGGCCACGTATACCCCATCATAGCCCTTCCCAGCCGCATAAGTCAACCCCTCAATTTGGGACTTAACATTTGTCAGGTGTTTATTCCTGTCTTGAAGGTCATAGTCAGATGTTGGATCGTCTCCTGCAAGACACTTGAGCATTAGGGTGGTTAGGACATAAATCACAAATATGCATGCATACATTATTTTTCACTTATTATTTGTCTTTTCCTACTAACATGCATAAATCATGTTTATTGTGTTACGACCTTCAAGGCAAAGATTAAGTCAACCATGGCCTCAGTTTGGATCTAAAGAATCAATAAGAAAAAAAAGGAGGAAAACACTATTAGAATTCCAAATGTGGTGAGATGTAATGGGAATAAAAGTGAAGGATACTTTCATTGGTGGTCTCTATTGGCTTAAAAGTGTAAGCAGATTGAGTAAGTTATAGTGACACCATTAACCCTATCAAAGATGTCATATAGAACTCCATCAGGATGTCTTGCATGGGATCCAACTCACCCACCATCACAGGCTCCAACCTTTTGGATGTTAACCCACCAGCCCTCTTATGATCCTGCGTACTTGAAGCATGTGTGATGACCTTTGTGTAATCTATACGGTAGTCCATTGAGCCTCGTGCTAGAGAACAACTCCCTCATTTAGCTTATGCTGTGAAAATGTCGGGATATCTACCTCAATGCATTGATTAATACCCTGATCATCCATGTCTTATATGGGGTCCAGTCTAAGATAAGCTGGTCCCCTAACATGAGTTGCATTAATGTCGGGAGCTCTAGGTCATCCTTGAGGTCTGCCATCTAAAATATGTCCAAAGGCGGACACTAAGGAATAGGTTGAACATCTAAGCCCTCCTGCCAATGAAGCATTCACTCTCTTAGATACCACTCATAAAAAGAGGGTCCTATTAGGAGTTGTCGCCTATAAGAGAGGCCTTTAGCCTTTACCACTTCTTACAGCCATGCCTCTACAGGTTCCCTTCAATCATGATTCAATGCAATAAAAGTAGACAACCATTATAAGTATAAAACCAAGAAGAATAAGTGTGTATCTATACTTAACATAATTTTCCTTTCATAGGATGGTAGTACATAATTGATAGTGAGGGTGTTCAAGTGAGCACATCTATTAACAACAGAGGTCTCCTTGTGGAGCACCACGCTCTGCCTGATGAATTGAGAACAGCTACCCTTCATATCAATTATGAGGTTATTCCTCACTAACAAGCCCAACTTGAGAGCCCAAGCTTATCAATGAATGCAACATCAATTTCAAATAACAAAGAAAAATAAAGACACAAGAAGGGTTAAAAGAAACTCACATTGAGTACCTATTAAGCACTGCACATGTACCCCTTGCCCCTATAATACTGATATAAGAACTGATATAGGTACTCCAATGCTACAGACCCCCTAGTCGAACTGGTGAAGGTGCCCTAGGTCCTCTAGCACTGGCACTAGATAGATCTTAGCCACGTCAGAGCCGCTAGAGAATAGGATCTTTGATAAAGCATAAAACAGAAAACAATGAGAATGTTGAGCTATTACCTCCTTTGGGCTAGCATCGATGGCTTGAGGAGCACGAGCTTGTATACTAGATCATATGAAAGTCTGGCTCCCTTTGACCTAAGGATCAAGCCATGTAGCCTAAGAACATAATCCCTATAAAGCATCAGGTCATGCATGCCAAAGTTGGTAGGGAGAGGGATGTCAGTAAAGTGAATCCCCATCAGATATATGAAGTCCCCTAGTGTGATCTTCATCTTCCCGACTAGTGGTAGATGGAAGATGTGAGTAGTGTCTATCCACCATTCAGCTAGCACCTAAGTCATTGCATAGTTAATCCTCGAGGCTCACTTTGGCAATGTCTAAAGAATAGGCATAAGCCTAGTCCCCACTAAGAAGGCTACCACCTGTGAATGCAACTCTCAAAACCATGTCCATGTTAGACCTATCGTCCTGCCTCCCTTTTGGTAAGAGATTTGCCCGAAAAAGAAGAAAAAAAAAGGCAACAAACAATCAGAATTTAAGAAAAAAGAAGAATAAAAATAAAAGAAAAAATAAGAAAAATAAGAAAAAATAAAGAAAAGGAAGCAAAGCAATAACTTTGGGTGGTTAAACAAAAGATTTGAAAGAACAAAGTAGTTGGTCTGGGTGGTAAGGGGATTACTCACAAATTTTTCAAAGTTAATTTTCTTTAAAAATTTTACAAAAAGTCTAAAAGGCGGCTCAACAGCCACACAGAGACACATCCAATACATTAAGAGTTTTTACATTATCAACAAATGGATTCTCAAGAAAAATTAACATAAATAATTTATCTATTTCAAATGAGTATCATAATTCCTTGTGGATTATTTCACAAACTAATTTTACCAGATTTTATGCAGATCACCAAGAAAGCAAAAGCACATGGATTGAGAAAATAAATCAGGCTGACAAACAAAAAATATAAACTAAATCAAAAAATGAAAGTTAAATATCCTAAAACTATCCTTGAATATTTTAAAACTATCCTAATGTTTGCATGTAGAAAGAAATTCTAAGGTGGTTCATAAGATTTATAGTGTCGAAAAATAAAAAGCACAAAGAAGAAAAAGAAAAGGGAAAAGGGCACTTACCACTCTCGAGGCGACTCCTGCTAAATGATAGTACATGTTATTAACCATTGGTGTTTCACCCTACTGTGGAAAAATTATAGGAATAATTTTCACCGTCACACCTGCTAAGGGGCTCATCTTTGCGAACCCCACTAGGAATGTAGTGGCTCCAGGGCCTTACATTTGGCAATGTCCTCATCAAAAAACTTGTATGGGAAGTCAAACATCTCGTTATCAATGAAATCAACCATTGTGTCATTATGAAGCAAAGGAAAACCTAGGAAGCTAAGTTTGAAAGGTTTTAGGAGTGCAAAAGAAGAGAGAGAGAGATAGAAAAGAGAACAAGAAAAATAAAGGGGTCACTATCAAGGGGTTTTATAATGAGCTAGGTCTGTATAAACTGCACTCCATGTTTCAAAAATATTTCTATCAAGTGGTCTGTACAGACCACCCCTAGTATGTACTAACCATTAGAAGCTAACAAGCCCAAGTTAACCCTTCAAGCCGAATTTTTCAAGTTAACCCTTTAAGCCTAATTTCCTAAGTTAACCTTTCGAGCCTAATTTTCTAAATTAATCTTCTCAAGCCCAGTTTTCCAAGTAGCTCCTCAAACACAATTTTTAGAAATGGCCCCACTAAAGCCTGAAAGGACAATCCAACCATCCAACTTATCAAAAAAAATTGACCAAAATATCCTTACTCCTATCAAAACCTTAAAAGAATATATTGGACTTCAAATATTCCAATAGAATTATTAAATATCCTTCAACTGCAAGCTTAACTTTCATGGATCCTTAAATAAGTTTTTGAGAATAGATTCACTACCATAAAAATATTTGGACCTATAAGAGTAATTTTCACAATATATAAGCATGAGTCCACTACTCTAGGATTGGAATGAACCCCTAAGACAACCAAAAGGACTCCAAGAACACCAAGTCTTCTTCAACACGCCAGAAGGATAAGAATAGCCTAAGATAAACCTCAGTAAGCATCCTTGAGCAAGGACCATTAGCTAGAAAGTCTGAAGCACTTGTGGAAGATTCAAAAATATTAGTAACTATAAAAAGACAGTCGTAAACACAAGAGATACAATAGTAGTTGTTAGAAAGCTGCCAAAATTTCCTTAATACCTACTAGAGAGCTACTCAAAGGTATAACAACACCTAGTACCTGCAAAAAAGTTGATAGATTTTCCTCAATACCTATTAAAGAGTTGTAGAAAGGTACAACAATACCCATAACCTATTAAAAAGCTATTAGAACATCCTCAATACTTATTACAAAGATGTTGAGAGGTATAACAACACTTGCTGCTCGCTCGAGGAGCTATTAAAGAACTGTATCCTTTGGTATCCATACTAATGATTACATTTCTCACATTACTTTGATGAGACTTATTCAAATAACCATTTCTCAAATGTTGTTTTCTAAGCCCTACAAAGTAGGGTTCAAATTGAAAGCATTAGATATTGGGCCTCTGGATGTAACACTCGATGATGAAAACCACTAAACATATTTCCTAAAATGCAAGGAGAAATTACCAAAGGAGGAGGAAGGAGGCCTTAGGATACCTTAGAAAAGCCTAAAGCTAAGCCTTATTAGCAAGCCTAAGCCCAAGCCAAGTCTCAAATGCTAGCATGGATTAATGGGTTGTACAACCCACTTAGCATGGTTGTACAACATAGTAACCAAGGTTGTACAACCCACTATTAGGTTATGCAACCCTGCCTTAAACCCTAGAAGAGGAACCTTCTAAAATGGGTCCCTTCTTAAACCTTTAGTTTGTACATCCCTAAATATTGGATGTACAACCCAACCTTGGCTACACATCTCACGTGCAAACCATAATTTTAGTAAATCCATCTCCTTTTCAAGATTAAACATGAACATGGTACAACCAAAACCTTTTTTTTAGCTACGGTGTATCCTTTCATCATTTATAAATACCTCCCCATTTGTAGGAGGGGGGAGGCTTGGAAACCCTAGTTTTACTTTGCTAAATTTTCTCCACATTTAACCCTTAGAACAAAAACACTAAAACCTTAATCCATTCCATCCATTCCTAAGGTAGAATAAGGCTTAATCTTTATACAATTATGCATTCCTTGAGCATTTTAAAGGATATAAATCATCTAGTGAGACTATAAGGGCATGGAATATACAAACGCATCCAAAGAATTCCTCATTCCCCCTCTTCTTCTCTATTTTTTTTCTTTTCCCTTATTTTAAAAACTTAAAAATTAGGTGTTATATAACCTTGATGTAAGTTTTAAAAAACCTACCTTTTAGGTTATACAACCCTCATAATGGGATATACAACCTAGCTTCTCAAGGACAGTATTATAGAAACCCTTCTTCCTTCATTCAAATTTCTCTTTTTCAAAATAACTTTTTATGGTTTCATTGATAGAATAGGATGAAGCCTAAAGGCCTATGACCTTTATTCATTTCAAAAATAGAATTTTGAACTACTTTTAAATGATTTTAAAGGTTTTTTGTGCTTATGTCTATGCTCTTTAACATTTTGATTGGTAGATGTTATAAGCTTTTGTTTGGACTAGATTTGACAATGACCAAGTGAGGAAATCAGGATTCTTAGGGCCTTGGAAGTCTCATTATGGTTATGAGTATTTCAAGAATATTATTGCTTTGCTTTGGCCTTTGATTTCCCTTCATTTTGAGTTGCATGCTAACCTTCTTGATGGTTAGTAATGTATGTGGATGCCTAGCCTTTTGGAGTAATAAAAGAGAGGGTTCATCAACCCTAGGACCTCTTTTATGATGATTTATCTTTAGGCCACTTAAGCCTTTTAAGTGTTTTGTATTTGTTATTCTTTGTGTCGCATGATTCATGTGTTTATGCTTTAATATTATATTGACCCTCATGTGATGTTAGGATGTGTTATTATAGACTTAAATGCTTATGGTGTTCGGTAATTTCATTTACTTATTTGTTTCATTAATTACAAACTTGTGCATTTTTATGGTGTAGGTGCTTGTTTGAGATAGACCATGTTTGATGGTCTTAATATTCGATGACATATTGATGGTTTTGAATGTAGATATATGGATGACACTCATTTTTCCATGATACATGATCTCCATCCCTTTTGAGTTGTTGACTTGGTTTATTTGATTTGATTACACTAAAGGCATGCTTAGGGTCGTTAAATTGGACTAATTAATAACTTGGTTAAGATGTTAAAAGTGAACTAAAGATGTTCGAAGGATGGATCCTAATATCTATGCGGTTTTGGGGGTGCCTAACCTCTTCGCAAAGTTATACCCAATTTTCAAACCCAATCTCTAATGGGGTAAAGACGAAATGGTCCTTCTAATTGAATTAATTTACGCTCAGATTTTCCTTCCCTAGATTCTTGTCTTGACCAAAATCAGGTGGCAACTCCATAATTCCTAGGGATAGTACCAAAGTATTATCTTGTATTGGTCCCCTGATGACCACAACTTTGACTTAAGGCTTTAAATTTGTACAGCACCTAAAGGATCCCCCGTTAATCCATATGCATGCCATTTCTTGAGGTCATTACCAATGTAAAGACCTATCATACTCTTGATGCCCTTTGGTTGATAAAAAGATGGAGTCACAAGCAAGATTTTACTTATTCGATTGTAACCCTAAAAATCATCAACGCTCATAGAGTGTAATTCAATTATACTCGTTTCATCATTCGATGAAAGTAGTAGGGTAGGTGCGTGTTCTTTCTCTTCATTACTTTATTGAGTATGTAACATCCTAAAGAATGTTCTTAGGCTATGATATATAAAATGAGCGATTGTTCTTAAATTGGTGCCTTTAGAATAGGTGGACTTAGTAAATACTCCTTATTGCACTTGAAAGCATTACTACATGCTCAATCATACTCAAAAGGAACATATTTCTTTACTATTGGATTGGGTTACTTAAACCTAAGTCTTGAACTTCTTTTGATCTTGACAATAGAGATTGGTCAATTCTAATACCCTCATTAAGTGTTGTTTTATAAATTTTAAGCTGGATTTTCCATTGAAAGTTAGATGGATTTCAAAATCTCCAATAATGTAAAGATCATCCAAATTAGCGACGAGTGTATTGTAAATCACAATTGCGAATCAGCCATAAGGAAGGATGAAGCTAGGCTAAAGGAATTCATGGATAACTTTGTTGTCGCGACACACCCAAAGTTGGCAAAGCCTTAGTCACAAAATAATTCACGATGTGTGTCACACCTGAGTCACGACCATGACTTTCATAGTCACAAATAAAGGAACTAAAGCCACAACCACAGCTTGCCAAGTGTCCCAGGTGTCTGTTGAAGATCAAAAATTATGAGGGCAAAAGTTTATTAGCAACTACAACTCAAGAAGTTAAAGTTTCCTCTTCAAACAGAGGAATTCATGGTCTTAGTCGTGCCCAAGGTATTGTTGCCTTGCGACTGCAACTTTTAATAGTGGTTAGAAGACAATGACTATATTTTTCTGGATGACTAATGAAAAGCTGACATGTGGACTAGCCGTTAGACACAAATACTGTCTTTTGCCAAAAATTTTGGCTCCACTATGAAAATTGGAAATTCGCGACTGCAAAAAGGTAGAAGTGACCGCGACTTCAACCTGACAAGCATTAAATGCTGAATCTGCCAAACACATCTTGGAGATTTGTTAATAGTTTTAGTCCAACATCTCTTTGGTGGATATGAGCTATAAATACTCCACCAAACAAATGTAAATACAAGAGAATTCATTAATTTGTAACCATACTCTTACTAATTTGCTACTCATTCTTTCAATTCTCATTTATGCCTTAGTGATTGTGTGGTGTGAGCAATAAACACCATTGTAAGATGTTTTAGTATGAGCCTTGAAAACACTTATAAGAGATTTTTATGTGAGCCTAGAAAATACAAGTTGTAAAAGTTTGGTGTGAGCTTGGAAACACCTTTTGAGTTGAGTGAAATACCTAATTATAGAGAATTGGGGAGTGGACGTAGGGTTGGTTAACACTCGAACCACTATAAACTCTTGTGTCTATTATTCTTATCTTTTACTCAACTTCTTAAACATCTTATCCCTCATTTTATTTTTTAATTAAACACCAATTCAACCTCTCTTCTTGGTGCCCTAAGCTAGCCAAGTCTCACAAATAAACCTTAATTGGGTGAGCAAAGATCATGGCACAAGGGAGAATCCACTCACACCTCAAGCCCTACTTTGATGGATCCAACTATACTTATTGAAAGTATAGGATGGAGATTTATCTTGATACAGATGTAGTGGATCTTTGGGATGTTGTAGTCAAAGAATGGAAGCCACCCACCAAAGTAGTGGATGGAAATGAAGAACTCATTCCAAGAGAAGAATAGGTTAAAGCCCATAGAAGGTCAAATGGCAAGAATAAGAGTGCCATGGCAATTCTTCTAAGCTCTCTCTCAAGGGAAGAGATTAGAAGAGCACAACACTGCCAAACAACTCATGCCATATGAAAGACCCTATAAAACTATCATGAGGGCATAACACTTGTGAAGTCTAGTAGGTTAGAAATGTATATGATAGAATAAGAGCTCTTCATGATGAAAGACCATGAAAGCATCACCGAAATGATAAATATACTCATTTCTATTATCACAAACATGAAGAAATTTGGAAGGACTCTTAGTAAGTATGAGGTAAATACTAAAATCCTTAAAACTCTTCCATTAGATAAATTTGGTTCAAGAGTATGCAGCATTTAATAGTCTAATCCGGAGATTGGGAAGGTTTTTATGGATGTTTTAATAGGAAAACTCTTAACTCATGAGTTAGCCTTAAAAAACAAATAAGGAAATGAAGAAATTAAGGGGCCAATGAGAAAAAAAAACTTGAAAGAAAAAATTTGGCACTCAAATATTTTACCAAAAAGAAGGAAATGGAAACTACCTCAAGTGAAGAAGAGAGTGATAAAGAAGAAGAACAGATAGCAATGCTCTCAAGAAGGATCAAGGAGCTCATTAGAAAAAGAAAAGAAATGAGGAACTTCAAGAAGACAACTCCTAATCCTAGAGAGAGATCAAATGAAGTCACTTGTTATGAGTGTGGCAAGCA